>CDMY01000878.1:14470-35328 GCA_001179505.1 Vitrella brassicaformis | reverse complement strand
GGGGGGGGGGGAGCCGGGGGCATGGATGGATGGATGGCACAGTAAGGAAGATTTATTTATCGGGGAACGGAGCGTGTGCCTACCGTGGTGACATCTCTGACGTAGTGATGCGGGCCGTCGACCTCAATCGCATAGTGCTCATAACCCGGCTGCAGCACACCACAAGTGCGGTGAGGCACATGACATGTGCCGTTAGTAACTTATAACTTACCTTTTTGAGTTGTATGTCGATGGAGATGCCGTCTTGAGTGACGACCTCGTTGTCATGCGGCACGCCCAGCACCTCCCCCAGGATGCGCGACATGTCGGTATGCAGACCTGACGACGTGATCTCATCGGTGTTCTCCATCAGCGCCCCACGCCACCGCGCCATCGCCCTCGCGCCACCGCCGCCACTGGCAGCCACATACGGTGACGACGACAAAGATAACGCCGACACATCCTCGCACCCGCCAACATCCTCCCCTTCGGTTGAGCTCCCATCCTCCCCCTCTCTGTCTGCGTCGCCCTCGTCGGTTTTGCCGTCTTCTTCTTCTTCTTCCTCTTCTTCGTTGGTCTCCTCTTCGAGCTCCTCCCACGCCTCCTCGAGAGCCAACCGAGGCGATGCTGGCGGGGCAGTGGTAGGCTGCTGTGGGGTGGTATCAGTGTCAGTGGCGGGCTGCCTGGGGCGGGGGGGTGGGGGCATGGGGGCAGCAAGGGATGGGAGGGCGTAGGGGGCGATCTGGCCCGCCGCACCTGTCTCCATCTCCCATGCCAGACGCGCCTGAAACATTCACAACCATACACAGACGCATCGCATGCAGCGAGGGAGGGAGCGGTTCGTTGTGTGTGTGGGGTGTAAGGAAGGCAGCTGACCTGTTGCAGCCGTGCAGCCGAGATCTGGTATCGTTTGGGCAGCGGCTCAGCGGCGTTGAAGCGGTTGGTGAGGGCGGCGCAGTGGGAGAAGATCCGCTGGAAGAAGTCGGGGCGGAACACGTGGCCGATGGCCAGCGCACGGACGATGATCGACGCAGCAGCGAAATCCAGATCAAGAGACCGACTCGCTGCAGACATTCATAGTGAAGAACAGCCATCGATCCATTCGCCATTCGCCCAAGTAAGTACTCACCTGCTGTCTGTGCGATGAAGTGAAGGCATTTCCTCTCTGCCTGGCCCGTCGGACACTTGGCGAGTGCCTGGGCCAGCCGACACAGAACCGACGCCGGCAGGCTGACCTCACCAGCAGTAGCGCGCCGCTCCGTGAGGGCAGTTGCGAGCCGCTGCACGATTGCAGGGTGGTACGCCCGCGCTCTCGTGAGTTCGATGAAGGCGTAGATGACGCTGGTGAGGTCTGGGGATGTGTCTGCGAGGACGGCGACCCGCTCGCAGAGTGCCTTCCAGATGGGAAGGTGCCGGTCGTTGGTGGTGTCGATGCCCACGGATGTGAGCGACTTGACCAGCCAATCCACATCAGCAGCATCCAGCCTTCACACGCACACACACACATCCAGCCATTGCTCTTCCCTTGACCCATTTGTGTTTTTGCTCTCTCACTGACCTGTCGACCCACTGCGGCGTGGTGAGCACCTCGGCCACCCGCACCAGGGTCCCTCTGACGGCCGGGGGCATCGAGTGTGCCTGGGCCCTCCGCAGCACCCCCGTCACGATGTACGCCACATCCACCATCGCCTTCGGGCTGCCCAAGGGCAGCGTCAGCGGCACATCGGCCGATGCACCCGCGTCACTCCGAAGGGGCGGCGTGGTCGAAAGAGATTGGGGTTGGGTGGGGGCAGGCGAGTCTGCGTCGATGGGTACGGCAGGGATGGCCGTCTCGGCGCTGGACGACATTGGGTCGACAACCAGGTCGAGGTACGCCTTGCGGAGCAGAGAATCACAAAACACCTGATGGATGGATGGATGGAGCACAACAAAGAGAGAGAGAGGGAGGCCAAAATGACCATGCATAACATGTGTGTAAAGTGAAGATGGAGGGGTACTGCACCGACCGTTGCGTAGTGGTAGGGGAGGGTCGTCTGCCTGATGAGCACTCTGAAGGCCCCCGACACTCCCGTGTTCGGGTCCATCCCCACAATGGAATCCCCGCCACCACTCCCACAACCCACACCACTTGCGTCAGAGTCCCGTTCGCTGGCCCACCGTGATAGCTCACACAGGCGGTCCACCACGTGGTCGAGGAAGATGCGCGATCTCCTGTCCACCTGCAGCCGCGGGAAGGACTCCACACCGGCACCCGTGAAGTACCGGACCCCAAGGGCTGTCAGACACACGCCCAGAGACAAACAGAGAGAGAGAATGTGACGGCCTCTCTCTCTCTCTCTCTCTGCGTGCGGTTCGGTTCGACCACTGACTGACCCCATCTTTCTCTTCGGTATCGCCTGCCGTCCATGCCGATGTAGCGCGTCAGCACCATGCCCATCCGCATCGGGCTCTCTGACAGCACCGACCGCTTCAACGCCGTCTCCCACGTCCCATCCGTCACGCCAGGGAGGTGCCCGATCGACCACACCAGACTCGCCAAAGACAGGTGGTCGAGCTCTTCCGGCTGGTACGCCACCGTGCACAGCAGCCGATCCAGCACGGCGGCGTAGAAGCGGCTCCAATGCGGCTCGAGGGAGGGGAAGGGCACCCACTGCGGCGCCACACCATCTGCAGGGGGATAGGCCTCGTGCAAGAGGGTGACGGCGAAGCCGAGAGACGACACTTCCTTCGGCCGCATCGTCGACAGATCCGATCGCACTAGACCCTCCAGCAGCGTTGCAATGACGCAGTCCAGCAAGCGGTCCAGCCATGGGCGGCTCCCGGTCCCATCCCCCTCCTCCCTGTCCCTCTCCATGTGAGCCGCGGCCTCGCTGTCGACAGCCGCCAGACCCCTGTGCACAGTCTCCCACAGCCGGTCGGCGTCCTCTTCCTCCCTGGTGGCGCTGCCATGGCTCCGCTCGTCCACAGTGGGAGGCGCCTGCTCGTCCAGCTGCCGCTCGCGACAAATCAGACACAGCTCCGACAGCACACGGATGGCGACGGACCTCCATCGGCCGTCGCGGTCAGTCGGGCTGCCCTCGGCTCCCCACCTGCTGCTGCATGAGAGCGTCTCGGTGGCCAGGGCGGCGATGAGCTCTTCCGGCACATGTCCGAAGACCTTGTGCGAGCGGCTGGCGATCTGCACCAGGTCGACCAGCCGCTGGTTGCGGGAGTCCGCGCTGCACACTGGCGTGTGTGTCCGGGTGGTGGCCATGGCCACACAGCAGGTCCGCAGGCGCGCGACGACCTTGTCCAGGAGGACTCGATTGGGAGGGAAGGTCCGTGTGGCTGTGAGGAGGTCGCACGTCTCCACCAGCACTGCGATGTCCCTCAGCTGCAGCTCCTGGACGCGGTCTGGCGCACCGTCGACATGGCCTTGTCGTGGCTTGAGTAGCTGGTGGAAGACGCGGATTGCGTCGGCCATCTCGATGGGGGAGGGCATGTCGATGGGCGACCGCAGCGTCTGGTGGCTGTCCGCCCTGCAGACGTCCATTCCATGCACACACATGAACATTGCTGCCTACTTGTCGGTCGGTCTGTGTGCGTGTGAGCGTACTGCAGCGGCTGCAGCTGCACATATAGCCTGGCGAGTGTCCAAAAGAGTCTCACGAGCGACGGGCCGCTGTCATTGTCAAGATGAGACACCGCCGAGCTGAGGAACGGCGCGATGGCGTCACGGGGGACCACCGGCATCGACGCGAATGCCCAAAGCACCAGCCGAGCGGCCTGGAGGACAGCAGAGAGACAGCGCATCGCATCAATCACATGGGAGGGAGCAGTTCCACCAAGGCCCGACAATCGTACCCTTCGGGCAGGTGCTTCGAGGACTGGGTGGTCGGTTGCGAGGTTTCTCAGGTGCTCTGCTGCCGTGATGAGCCGCTGCAGTATCTGCATCACGCGACCCCGCGCAGTGAACAGCCGCAGCGCCTGAGTCAGACTCGCCTCGTCCAACAACGGCAGACGCGACGCCACAAACTACACACAGATACACACACCTGATTTCATCCAGCCATCCCCCGCTATGTCTTCTCTTCTCGTCTCTGCTCTCACGTCAGCGAGATTCTCCAGCAGAGGTCTCTCCACCGCCTCGGGCAGCGGCGGCAGACTGGCCATCTCCACCAGAGGGTTGGCAAGCGTCGCAGAGTAGACCCCCGCGGCCTCCTCGTTACCCAGCTCCTCACCAACGAGGTCCCACGACCATTGACGACCCTCATTCTCAACATCGCTCTCACCATCGGCTACAGCAGCAGCAGAAAGCGCCTTGGGTGAGGGGGCGGGGCGGGTGAGCAGCCGTTGGAAGGTGTCGGCCAGCTGCAGGACGGCCGCGTGGAGGAGGGGGTGGTCTGACAGACCGAGCGATCGGAGGCTTCTGAGGATCATGTTGATGTGCCGAATGGATGCACTCGCGGGCAGCGACTCGAACAGGAACAGCAGTCTGAGAGTGACGGCGTCCAGGAGGGCTGCGGGGGCCCACTGGAGATCCCCCATCGCCATCAGGATCACTGTGCACGCCTGCACACAGACAGACAGACAGACAGACAAGTCACACACAGATCCATCGACCACAAAAGATACATGACCTCCCCCTTCTTTCTTCCCGCCCCGCCCCGCCACCCACTCGTACATCAGTGGTGGCCGTCGTGATGAGGTCGAGAATCCTGGCCTCGATGGCGGCAAGTAAGTCCTCATGGCGGTACCCCAGCTGGCCCATCGCCCACAGCAGCGACCGCGCCATGGACAGAGGCATCCGACGGGGCACATCGAGGGAGAGGAGGGCTTCGCTGAGGGCATCCAGCAGCCCTGGTGGGTTCCACCTCAGCGCCCCTGCCGCCCAGAAGACCTGGTCGAGCCCTCGTGGGCCAAACGCATTGCGATGAAGACACTCGGCAATCAGGGGAGACAGCCGCTGCCCAGTCCAGTCCACACACGAAAGGCAAATCGATGGAAACACATGGGTTAGCATGGCATGGCGCGTCTTCTCACCTTGAGGATCAGCGGGTCTTTCCACTCCAGCCGTGCGATCGCCCACATGACGTTGGCAAGCCCCTGTGCTGAGATCGACTGGGAATCGAACGAGGTGAAGCGGTCCAGCAGGCGATCGACAAGCTCCGGCGCTCTCCGCCAGTTCAGGGCCCCGAGGCCGAAGAGGATGTTGGCCACACCCTGGGGAGTCTGGTCGGCAAGCGTGACGTTCACCAGACCAGTGATGGCCTCCAGCAGGGTCTCATTGACGACGCCCACCCTCCCCATAGCCCACACGACGTTGGCCACAGCCTGTGCGTTGGGTCGCTCCTCCCGACTTGCCATCGATATGCAGTCCTCCAGCAGGTAGCCATAAGACAGCCCCTGCAGCTCGCCCATGGCCTGTCGTCTTTCAGCAGCCTCTCTCCCCTCCTTGCGGACGCCATTCGCCAACACACGAGGGAAGACCAGCAGCCCTTGATCGTCCTCAAGCACACCACCCGCCGTGGCTGTGGTCGTCTTGTTCTCGGCTGGCGGCTCGTCGTTGTCGAGCCGAGTGCGGGTGCTGAGTGCGTCCCACCACCCGGCCTTGGTGAGCCCCCAGATGGCGGATGCCATGGCAATGGTGCTGCTGTACCTCAGCTTGTCGACAGCGAGCATGACGAGATCCAGGAAGCGAGGGTCGCTGTGCAGGGCATCCGGGGAATGAGCAGGGTCCTCTGGAGCATGCTTGCCCAGCAGGTTGAGGACCGCTGCGATGTTGAAGCCGTCCAGGTGAGCAATCATGCTGCCAGTGGTGTCAGTGGTGTGGTTGACCAGACGCCCCCTGAGCGACTCAGGCAGCCGATCGGAGACGTATGCAAAGAAGGGGCCGTCGGGCCGCTCGTCCGCTGCTGCTGTTGGGTCGACAGAGAAGCTCTCACAGGCGTGGAGCAGCTGCTTGGGCGAGTCGAAGCCAGCGTTGAGACGAACCCTGAATTCCATGTTGGCCTGCCGATAGGGGTTGTGGAGGTCCTCCAGCATCTGCGCCAGCTTGGCCCGTCCGTCACCAGCACCGCCCCTCGCGCGCAACGCCGCAATGGTGCCCGAGAGATCGACCTTACGGAGGCCATCCGTCGCCCCGGGTGACGACAGCCGGGCGCAGAGCTCCCTCTCTGCCTCCTGAAAGAACCTCAGCAGCGATCGGCTGACGTGGCTGCTGCTGCTGCTGCTCCTGGGAGATGAGGCGTCAAGGGGGTGGTGCTGCCGGTAGTAATCACTATAGGGCCCGCCGTGTGAAAGGTACCACACAGTAGTGATCATGGCGTCGAGCCCCTGCGGCAGCACAGTCGACAGGTGGGCCTCCAGCCCCGCCGTCAGCGCCACCATCATGCCCTCAATCGCCTCGGGTGGCCGGGCGTCTGTCCTGCCACCCTCGAGCGTCTCCACCATCTTGCGGAAGCCCGTCAGAAACATGAAGAGTTGCGGCTTGGACCATTGAGCTAGGTCCGTGTGCTGGCCACTGATGGCGGTGGCAGCGGCTGTGAGGAGGGGCATGGAGGGGTGGTGGAGCTTGGAGAGGCTCTCGAGCGAGTGGGCCAGGTACGCAGCCGTGTTCCTGGTCGGAGGCTGCTGAAGGAACTCCATCAGGGAAGACGCAAACATCTGACAGAGAAAGACAACCGACAGCCCGATGCGATGAAGGCGGCTGGTTCGTTGCTTTCGTCCTGACTGATGCCCTCACTTCACTTACGGGCAAAAACTCATCGGCTAGCCTCAGGTCAGTGGGCAGCTGGCCATCCACAGCCGCCAGCTTGGCCAGTGCGGCAATCATGACGGCCTTGCCCTGCTCCCCCAGCCGCCCGAATACCCGCACCGACCGGTCCATCACGACATTCAGCATCCGTCTGTCCGTCATGCCCCTCTCCCCTATCGCCCACCACAGGAAGCCCACATCCGAGGGCGTCAGCCGAGGCGCCGACACGGCAATCGCCTCCCCATAGCGACGCAGGTCCTGGTCCGACAGCGGCACATCCAGCTTGGTGAGTGACCAGAGGCAGGTTGCCAGAGACCGGCCGTCCAGCCCGTCGGGGCTGCTGACGATCTGCTCCACCATCCTCATGAAAAAGGGCTGCGCTCGAAGCCACGCGCGTCGACGTGGCTGCGTCACCTTGGTCAGTACAATCATCGCATAGCTGCACGTCCAGGCGTCGAGGCGTGAGCCGGGCTGCTGCAGTGCGAGCAGGACGTCCTCGGGATCTCTCGCCTGCCGAATGCGGTCCTTGACGCTTCTTTGGTCGCTCCCCATAAGAGTGGGGACTGCGGCCTTCTTGGGGCGGCCGCCTCGCCGAGCAGTGGAAGGGGCACGGTTGGCCGCCATCTGGGTAGTGCATCCTGACCCTCTGCGACGACGAACCATCCTGCGTCGGGCGAGAGGCGTGATAGTGGTGGGATCTGTCGCTGCATGGCGCCTGGGTGCGATGAAAGAGGCGGAAGGGTCGATGGCCTTGCTTCGTTGCATCATAGAGTGAGCGAGTTGGATGAGCAGTAGCAGTGCGGTGATGAGGCAGAGATGTGGGAGGCTGAACGAGGGCGAAAGGGAGGGCATCGAAGTCGAGGCGTGAGGCATCAGAGATTTGCTGCCGCATTTTCACCAATGCGCTTCATATGGCATCATTCAATGCGATAAGACCTCATGCCGGCAAACTCCTCTTCGTTGTTCTTCCTTTCGGACATCGGCCGCGATCTGTCAAGCGATCCCATTCATCGTTCGTTCATTCGTTCTGCCTCGCGCCGTTTGTCTCTTTCCGGCTGTGCAAGCTGCTTATTGTCGCTTCAGACACATCCTGGCAAAGCGTGCAGGTCTGATCCTGCAGATCACATGTAGATCTCTCCTGCAGGGAGCGTAGCATGCTTCTGCTCGTCGTGGTCTGCTTCACATCGATGGTCGTCCTGTCTGCCGCCCACCAGCTGGCCTTCACATCACTAGTGGCTCTGCGAGGACGGCACGGACCTCATCCACACGACAATAGGCAGCGAAGGCGGCACTTATCTCACCGTGATGCACTGCAACCGAGGCTGAGTGCTGCACTCAAGGAGCCGCCCGCCCGGCCAGTGGCATCGCGGCCGCGCGTCGATACGACTGAAGGTGGTGGTGGTAGGAGGCCGTTCGATGGTGTTAGGTTGGAGTGGCTGCCGCTGGCCGAGGCGCGTAAGGTGCTGCTGCAGAGCAACGAGGGCGTCTCGCTGCGAGATCTGAGCCGCATCTCCGTCACGCGGTTGAAAGGCATCTCGAGCAAGCGACAGATGGTGCTGGCTGAGGCAAACGTGCACTCCATCTCGGATTTGCTGCTTTTCTTCCCAAGAAGATACGTCGACCGAGAGGTGAGCTGGGCTGGGCGTGTGTGTGTGGTCATTCACTCACTCGTTGATTCAATCAGGATGTGTCTTCCATCAAGACCCTGCTGCCCAGCCGCCGTCGCCCGTCAACCCCCAAGGAGCGTGCGGCCGACGACGCTGCTCTCGAGAGGGAGGTGACTGTGTGTGGGGAGATCGCGAGCATGTCGCACTTCAAGGCCAGGACGGGCACGCGGATCACCAAGGTGGTGGTCAAGGACGAGGCGGGTGGGCGGCTGTCCGCTGTGTGGTTCAACCAGGAGTTCAGGGCCGCACAGCTCAGGAAGGGCATGGTCGTCGCACTCGGCGGGAAGGTACATGATGGATGGATGGATGGATGGAGGGATGGATGGATGGATGCTGCTTTGTCGTTCTTTGGTGTCAGGTTGAGCGCCGTAAGGGCGGTCTGGAGATGCGGACGCCCGACGTGCAGGTCATTTTCGACCCCTTCAACGCACCCCCGCCTTCATCAGACCCCAGCGCACCACCCCCAGTGCCCCCCGGCACCACCATCCAGGCGCTTAGCGCCGCTATCAACCAGCCGTCCGACGACAATGACGACGCCTCACCAGCGACAGGCTTCACGGGGCGAGTGGTGCCGCTGTATGGTGGTGTGGGTGGCATCCCGCCCAAGATACTGCTGAGTGTGATGCAGCAGGCGCTGGAAGCCTTCCCTGTGGTGCGTGAGGCACTGCCACAACGACTCATCGAGGAAAGGAAGCTCATTGGTAGGTTAGGTTCCATAGGGCTGGCTGGATCCGTGTGTGTGTGCATCAGGTGTGTGTTTGTTATCCCTGTTGATTGATTCAGGTCGCGGCGAGGCCGTCCGTCGTCTCCATTTTCCACAGTCAGTAGAGGAGGTGCCAGAGGCGAGACGTCGGTTGTACTACGACTCTCTTTTGCGCATGCAGCTCGCCGGTAGGTGAAGTGACATCCAGCCAGCCATCCATCCATCCACCTAGTTGATTATCGATCATGTGTGCCTGTTGGTATGTATCTGTGTGTTTATGTGCGGTCTTCTTTCAGTGCTGCATCGTCGCGAGGCCATCAGCCGCCGGTGGCCTGGAGTGGCCAACACGGGAGGGGACGGCAGCATGATGCGGCGGTTCCTGGAGAGTCTGCCCTTCAACCTCACCAACGCACAGCGGCGGGTACTCGATGAGGTCACCACCGACATGGCCGCCGACCACCCCATGCACAGACTCCTGCAGGTCAGGAGGGGGAGAAGATGCACGTCTGATGTCCGTCCGCACATGTGAGTGTCTGTCTGGTGTGTGTCTGTCAGGGTGACGTCGGTGCGGGCAAGACAGTGGTGGCCGTGGGTGCGCTGCTGCAGGCAGTGGGGTCGGGGCGGCAGGGCGCGGTGCTCGCGCCGACCGAGAACCTTGCAGGACAGCACTACCTCACGTAAGCAAGCCATAGGTACAGACATGCAGATGATCTGTTAACACACCAACACGTGGCCGGCTGCTGCTTTGTGTTGGTCGTCCGTCAATCAGGTTGCGCCGTCTGTGCGCTCCGATGGGTATTCGCATCGAGCTGCTGACGTCAGACTCGCCGGACCGACAGGACACCATCGAGGGGCTCAAGGTGAGACGCGCAGACAGACAGACAGACAGACAAACAGACCAGCTGGACGTCGGGATGTGTCCTCCCTCAATGGACGTCTGGATGCGTCAGACTGGCCTGGTGGACATTGTGGTGGGCACACACGCTCTGCTGGAGGACACTGTCCACTACTACAAGCTGGGCCTGGTGGTTGTCGACGAACAACACAGGTGGGTGCGGTGCACACCAAAACCTCCTGCCCATCCCATCCACACACACATGGGGGTCACATACATATTGATTGATTCAGGTTCGGTGTGAATCAGCGAGTGGTACTGCGTGTGAAGGGTCAGCTGGCGGGCGGCTGCACTCCTGATGTGCTGCTGATGACGGCCACGCCCATCCCCCGCACACAGGTCATGACGCAGTACGGCGACCTGCTCGAATCACGACTCGACGAAATGCCACCTGGTGATAAACAAAACAAGCAGGCAGGCAGGCAGGCCCCTTTGCACAGCGTCGTCTCCGACATTCATTCACTCTGTTGTGTGTGCAGGTCGCCGTGAGGTGGCGACAGAGGTGATAGACAAGGCGGACAACCACACGATGGCGTCGGTTTACGAGCGGCTGCGGCAAGAGGTATCAGAGGGGCGGCAGGGCTACTGGGTCTGCCCCCTCGTCAACGTCAGCGAACGAATCGAGGTACGGCACGGCGGGTGGTTGATAGGAATGTGTCTATCCTACTGCAAGTGAGTGACATCGTTGCCTCTTTGTCCAGGCGCGAGCAGCGATTGAGGAGCACGCCCGGCTGCAGCAGCTGCTGCCTGAGATCAGGTTCGGTCTCATGCACGGGCAGATGCGGCCGAGCCACAAGGAGGCCGTCATGGAAGAATTCCGGCAACGGTATAGAAACCAAGACTCACCCCTTGTGTGAATGGCCGGACTTCCCTCCCTCATGTGCCTAGGCGTGTGGACATCTTGGTGGCGACGACTGTGATTGAGGTGGGCATTGACATCCCGTCCGCATCCATCATGGTCGTCGACGACGCACACCGGTTCGGCCTCTGCCAGCTGCACCAGCTCAGGGGCCGCGTCGGACGATCCACCGACCCGGCATCCTGCCTCCTCCTCACCCAATTCACCGACCAAGACGGCGCCGAAAACGTAATAAGAGAAACAAACGGGCAAACGGACAGACAGACAGACCGACCATTTCATTCCGGTGGTGCTCTCTCCCTTCCATATGTATGCCATGCAGTTGACTGTCAAGGCCCGTCGTCGGTTTGCAGTCATGTGTGCGACGTACGACGGGTTTGTATTGGCGGAGGAGGACCTGACCATCCGGGGTGAGGGGACGGTCTTCGGTACGGCGCAGCACGGCGAGTCGGACCTGCGGCCACCGCCGGGCGTCGACCCGCCAGAGGAGAGGGAGCTGCTCCACATGGCCTATCAGGACGCACGGCGAATCATGGGCGGGGAGTTTGGGGTGGAGGGGCAGGAGGTGGTTGAAGAGGCGCGGGACCTCATCGACCGTCGCAAGGCCGACTGGCTGCTCAAAGCATGACATGACTGGGGGTGTGGGGTGTGGTGTGGGTGGCGGGGGGAGGGAGTGGGGCACTCACTGATTGAGCCGTGGGTGTGTAGCTTGCAGGACTTGTGTATGTGTGAGTGTGTGTAGGCGCGCAGGTGCAGTGGGTTTGTCCATCTGTTTATCTTGTGTGTGTGTAACGCTCGTTTGAGTCTGTCGGTGTTTGGGGCCGTTCTGGCCGGCCTTTTCTCTGTGCGTTCTGTCTGCATCCATCCGACGACCCACTCACTGAAATTTTATGGACGTGTCTATCCATCCACCGATGAGCTGTGTTCTGTATACACAGAAGGGCCCGAGAGCGTCGCTCTCACACCCTGCCGACCGATCTACTTCTCGCCCCGCCTCCCTCCTGCCACACACGACCAACAGCTAGCTGTACACTACCTTCCCGTCAGTCACCAAGGTATCTCACTCCCGTCATACGCAAAGAACCGCCCGTTCTGCTCCATACTCGCCTCATTCATCAGCTTCACCAGCATACTCGCAGACTTGTCTGCCGGGAAGAGCTGCTCTTCGGGCACGTTCTTGTGGTAGGGTCTCGAGAAGTCCGTGTCCACCGTCCCGGGATGCACCGAGAACACACACACATTCCGCTTGCCCAGCTCGACGCTCAGCGTCCTCGTCAGCTGGTTGAGGGCCGCCTTGGACATCCTGTAGCCGTACCAGCCGCCCAATCGGTTGTCGCTGATAGACCCGATGCGCGCCGAGATGTTGACAAGCCGCGGGGGACGATCTGCCGCACACACTCGCTGTGATCTGCACGGGCGGACACACACGGCAAGAGAGATCCATGGAGAGAGAGAGATGGATGATCAGGGCGAGCCTCCTACCGACCGACCTGCGGACGAGCAACGGGCTGAACCATTTCGCCACCAGGGCATGCCCCACACAATTGACGGCGAAGGTCCGCTGCAAGTCGGCCTGAGTCACTTTGCTGATCGACGTCTCGCCCCTGCCCGACGGATGCAGCATGCCCGACGCCACAATCACGAGATCCAGCCCCTCAGCACCAACAGACCCCTCCACCCACTGGCTGGCGGCCTCGATAGAGGCCTCGTCGGTTATGTCCAGATGCACCTGGTGAAGGCGCTTGTGCTCACCGCCACCATAACGGTCGAGTAGCTCTTGGAAGGCGGCCGAGGGCGGTCGGTTGTGGGAGGCGATGACCTCGCCATAGCCAGACCTCAGGAGCTCTTTGCAGATGGCAATGCCCAGCCCACCGGATCCTGCCTGCACAAACGCTGTGCCGCGAGGAGGAGGTCCAGTCGATGTCGAGGCTGCAAAAACACAGACACAGCAGAGAGAGGAACACGGCAAGGCTCGAGCGCGTGTGTGTTTGAGGCGCATGCACGGACCATCAGCTGATGAGAGCCGGCGGGTCACGCCAGCCATGAAGCGGGATCTTTCCATGGCGCTGCGGTGGGAGATGGTTGGCAGGAAGGCGCTGAGAGATGCTGCGGCTGTCTTGACTGACATCAGGGCAAGCAGAGGCACCAGCTGTCGAACAACTTGTCCCTCACAGATCATAGGATAGCGCCGGCAGACCCGGCAGCGTACCTCAAGGGAGAGGGGGAAAAGGAGGAGAGAAAAAAGAAGGAGGATTCCCTTCCAGGCGCCAAAGGGAGCTGCCCTCGAGGCCTTCCTGCCACCCCAACGCCCTTCTCCCCCGCCACACGAATGCGAGCTTTGGACGGATCGAGTGAGGATCGAATTAGCGATTTTCTCAGAGTTGGCAAATTCGTTTTGCGATTTTGTCTGCCAGACGTTGTGAGCACTCGTCCACACGCTGTTTGCCGAAGGAAACGGACGAGAAGCGCACATTTTGCCATTTTGGAGAGGAGTTAGGGCAGTGAAATTCCGTTTTTGCATCGCTTGCCGACAGGGGACTTGGCCGTCAGGCCACCTAGGGTGCTCCCTGAAACCGCTGCTGCTTGTTGATGCTGAGAAAGCTGTTCGGGGGAAGGTGTTCGCCGAACACGGCGCTCGCTTCGGCAGATCAGTGAAACAGCTCGAGAGAAACAGTGATGGCCGCTGACTGACATGCTGCAGCGCATGGGCGTGGCGTTCGGTGGCCGACGCCTTTCGCCGCACAGCACCATCTCTCACCTCGGCATACGGGCGACAACTCGAAACAAAAGCATGTTGATCCACGGGATCTGCGGGGCATCGGAGTGGGTGGAGGTGTAGTACCTACATGCATCAGAACCTGTGAGAGGTGAGAGAGAGCACACAACGACGGTCGTCAAGAATTCGGCTGCACCTCTGTCTATCTGTCTGCCTGTCTGTCTGTCTGTCTGGTGCATTGCAGTGTCTGCCTGCCCGGCGTAGATGGCTGCCCAGCTGCAGCGGTGTGTGGCCGAGGTGCGGCGGACAGCCGATGACTATCACCGCCGAGCACAAAGGATTAGCGACATCCAGCGCAGGGTGAGAATGTCACACAAGTACAAGAAGGGCCTCTCTGCAGCAGAGTGTCCTGTCCTGTGTGTCCAGTTGGAAGCGCACGCGGGCCTGCTCGGCAACGATAACCTTCTGTCGAGAGAGCAGCAAGAGGTGTGTTCAATTCTAAGGCACTCACGCCGCATCCCATCTATTTGTGCCTTTTGTGTGTCTTTGTGTGTACCTACCTTCAGCATCTGTGGGCCCAGTACCGCATCTGTGTCAGCGTCATGAAGGATATCCGCCGAGAGGACTCCCTGGCCGAGCAGGATGCCCTCATCGCTTTAGCTGAGGAGAAACTGCAGATCGTCGAACAGTTCCTGGCCAAACCGGTAGGTAGCTGCAACACAGCACCAGCCATCATTCTGAGTGAGGCTCGGTGAGTGTATGCGTGTGGGCGTGTGTCTGTGTGTGTCTGTCTTCAGGCCGTATTCCCTCCCCGTCTGATGGCGCTGCCCGACACGCTCATCTTCACCATCCTCTCCCCTCTGCTGGGCACCCGGACGATCATCGGCAGACTGTCGCCCACCCACCCCTCACTCCATTCCCTCGCCACCAACCCAGCCATGCACACCACCGTCCACTTCGACGGCTCGGAGCGACCAGGCACCGATACCGATCCTGACGAGCAAGAGCTGTCCGCCTGGCTGCCCCGGCTCAGCAAGGCGAAGAACGCCTTCGTGCGGTGGCCTGTTTACGAGTGGGCAGCCAAGATGGTGGAGGCGATGCGTGTGACGCTCGAGAGCCTGGATGTGGACTCGTACTCTATCCCGGAGATTCCTGAGGACGACGGCCTCTGCTACTGCCCGCGGCAGGGCTGGCAGAAGGGCCAGGGGGCGCTAATCTTCCCCAAACTGACGAAGGGTGAATAGCGAAAAATTGTAGGAGAGTGGCTGATGCGCTATCGGACTCTGTTGTTGTTTTGTGCGTCCTTTGCCAGTCAAGGTGGGCGGCTGGTGGATCAGGGTGCCCTGCAAGCGTACCTGGGGGCTCACGTAAGCAGCACCACCGCTAAAGCACAGAGAGATAGAACGGCCATGCCACACGCATTTGGTTTGTTTGCAGAGCGGTACAAGACCTGCACATCAGGGACGAGACCTTTGATGGCGAAGATTGGCACGGGCGGCTCGCCGAGGCCCCGTTCGCTGCCTCATGGAAGCGGTGGTCGCCTGGGCCTCACCACATCACCCTCGAACACACCAGCCATGACCCTGACGCCCCGCCAAGCGAGCCGTGGGCCCTGCGGCATGTTGTGGCGAGCGAGATCCTGTCACCGTCCGTCAAGTACCTCCACGGCGTCAAGGTCGCGGGATCACCGATCCCCGGAGAGCCCTCGCCGCTCATCAGCCGGCCTCAAGTGGAGTCGCTGCATGCCACCGTCGTGGGCGAGAATGTCACAACATCCCACATAGAGGTGAGTGAGTGGATCAGGGGCGTAAAGCCACGTTCGTATCCGCTGATTGGTGTGTGCTCTGTAAGGAGCTGCATTGGATTCGGAAGCACTGGACGGCTCCCGCTCCCGCCGTCAACCTGCACACTACCGGCGATCTCACATTCTCTACCGCCGTTCTCGCGGAGCCCGCCCTGCTGGCCGATATGGCCATACTCGCCCCCTCCCTCGCTGCCCTCGCATCAGTTGTGACCAGGTCGGCAAGGAGCAGGAAATGGATGGATGGACGGATGGATGGAACCACATGTCCCTGTTGTGCGTGTCTGCTTGTCTGTATCTGCATGTCCATGCCAGCGTCGACTTGGTCTTCGACTCGGCCTTGGTCGACACGTTAGAAGGGTACCGTGGCTTCTGCATCAACGTGTCCCTTCTCTTCTCATCGGCCGTTTTTGACCGTGCGACACGTTTGGTGGGGGTCGACACCCACATAGACGGACTCGTGTCGAAGCTGAGCCACGCCTTCCCCAGTGTGACCACGTTCCTCTTGCCGATGCAGGACACCACGGGGGAGTCCATGGCGTGGGCAATTGACGCGGTGGGGATGCTCAGGGCGCTGGAGACAATCGAGTTCACTTCGGGTGGCTCGGGGCGCTCGTCCACTTCCTCTGTGCCTGAGTGCGATAGCATAGGCCCGTGTCTGCACATGATGGGCGTTTTCTCGCCGTCGGTGTGCTCCCTCGCTTTTGAGGAGCAGACAGGCCAGTCAGACCAGAGAGAGGGGCTCAGAGAGCGCATTCGCCACATCACTCTGGAGGTCGACCTGTCGGATGATGTACACGGCGAGCCGTGGGTGTATTGTGGGGATGTGGCAGGTGCGTGTCTGGCCGCCATCCACAATTTTCCCTGTCTAGATCGAATCGTCCTCGAATGCCGTGAGATTGTGTGGCCGGAGGGAGACAGAGGCGGAAAGGAAGACAGCTCGTCGTATATCTTCGATGCGCTGCATACCACTCCGTGTTGGTACTTGCGATCGGTTGACGCGCTCGGTCGTGTCCGCAGCCGCCTTTTCTTCCTAGCGTTGCACGGGCTGGGTTGGGAGGCGATTGAGCTGCCCCCACTGGGGTACGACTGTCGTGTAGAGGTCCGCCGCATCGGGGCTGTCGATGACCCGACGCAGCGACGGATCACTGACTGCTTTCTCCCGGCAACACGCAGCGACTTGAGTCACATGTAGCTGCATTTGTGACCTGAGAGTGTCTCGTTTATCGGGGCTGTGTGTCTATGTATGTGTATATGCATGGATGTCTTTCTTGGGATCAGGTGCGATGAACACACTCACGTGCCCGTCTGAGTTCTTTTCCGTTCTCTTGTCTTCAGACCCCGCCCCCTCCCCGTCTGCTGGCGCTGCCCGACACGCTCATCTTCGGCCACCTGTCGCCTCTGCTGGGCACTCAGACGATCATCAGCAGACTGTCGCCCACCCACCCCTCACTCCACTCCCTCGCCACCAACCCAGCCATGCACACCACCGTCCACTTCGACGGCACCGAGCTCACCGCACCCACATAATCGCAGCTGGCCGTCTGGTAACCCCGGTTTAGCAAGACGACCAGGGCTGTCATGCTGTGCCCGGTGACCGAGTGGGCGGCAAAAAAAGGTGGAGGGGATGCGTGGGACACTGGAGAGCCTGGATGTGGACTCGTACTCTACGATGCCCTCTCCTTCGACTTCCCGCAGCAGGGATGGCGAGAAGGAGAAGGCGCCCTCATTTTTCCGAGACTCAAAACAGGTGAGTGGGATAAACTAAGCCCATCGTTGTGGCGATGCAGTCACGGACTTATGCCCGTATGTCATCTTGTTGCAGTGGATTAAGGCGGCACGCCATCGTACATGGGCCCTTACGTGAGCCACAAACACACATACACAAGGGAAGGGGCCAGCGAAGCGAACTGTCCGGCGGCCTCTGTGTCTGCACAGGTCGGTTCAAGAGATGCACATCGGCGACCCGAGACCGCTCCCTCTCTGTACCATGGCCGTTTTTCGTCATGAGGGAGAGTGCGCCTTCTGGAAGCGGTGGTCGCCTGGCCCCCTCACACTGTCCTTCAAGTTCAGCACTGGCGATGACGACTTGGATACCTGGAACATATGGAGTGTCGACTTCATCAACATGCTCTCCCCGTCTGTCAACAGCCTCAAGGGCATCGTCATCGACGGATACGCAGGAAATCCCAAACAGCACGACGACATTGTCAGCCGGCCCCTAGTGGAGGAGCTCGAGGCCACCATCTTCGGCGAGAGGGTCACGAAACGTATGATAGAGGTGAGTGGAGAGGAGCCGCCGACACACGTGCCTCTATTTGGTGTGTTGCATTTTTTTAGGAGCTGGAGTGGATTCGGACTCATTGGCTGGCTCCCGACGCCGCCATCCGCTGCCATGCCATCGATGAGAACCTCACATTCCCGTTCACCCTGCTGGACGATATCGTCCTTGCTGACATGGCCACACACGCCCCTTCCATCGCTGCCCTCGCCTCAGCTGCGACGAGCGTTCACTTCTTCACGCGAGGGCGGTCATCCATGAAGACCTTCTTATCCTTTCGTCCCGCAATCGTCTTTGAGCGCGCGGAGCGGCTGACAGTGATCGACGCTCTTGTGAGCGACGCCATGGTCCGCACCGTAGGGAGCCAGTCATATTTTGTCGGGCCTCGAAGAAGGGGCTCCCCATTTCATGTGCCTCACGGTGTGCTGTCCCAGATGAGCCATGCATTCCGTCGTGTGGCCACACTCGCCCTGCCGATGGGTGTGGCCACGACAGGGGAGTCTATGGCGTGGGCAGTGGATGCGGTGGGGATGCTCAGCCAGTTGCGTGCGATCGAGTTCATTCAGCTGCGCCAGGAGGAGCGCTGGGAAGGCTATTTGCCAAAGACCGTATTCTTCTCGGATGACTCCGGTCCTTCGTTCACTTCCTCTGTGCCTGAGTGCGATAGCGTAGGTCCGTGTCTGCACATCCAGGGCGTTTTCTCGCCGTCGTTGTGCTCCATCGACTTTGTGGAGCAGACAGGCCAGTCAGACCAGATAGAGGGGCTCAGAGAGCGCATCAGACAGATCACTCTGGAGGTCGACCTGTCATACGATGTACACGGCAAGCCGTGGGTGTATTGTGGGGATGTGGCAGGTGCGTGTCTGGCCGCCATCCACAATTTTCCCTGTCTAGATCGAATCGTCCTCGAATGCCGTGTGGGCAGTGGGGAGGGATATGGGTGGGGTGAGCGGGAGGAAGAGAGCTCGTTGTATGTGTTCGAGAGGCTGCAAACGGTTCAGTGTCGGTACACGGTGTCGGCTGGCCCCCTCAACGGCTGGCCTGACATCCGAGGCCAGCTTTTCTTCCTAGCGTTGCACGAGCTGGGTTGGGAGGCGGTTGAGCTGCCCCGACTGGGGTATGACTGTCGCGTAGAGGTCCGCCGCATCGGGGCTGTCAATGACCCGATGCAGCGGAAGATCACTGACTACTTCTTTCCATCCATATCCACATCCACACGCACACATGGAGAGGGAAGCTCTGCGTGAAGCCTGTATGTATTTGTGGCCTGCATGTGGTGGTCGGTGCCGGCATTTTTCCCGGTTTTGTTCTGTCTGGTATGATAATCGCGTGCCATCACCTTCAGTGCTTGTGCTCGGTCCGGTCACAGTGACACACAGCGGTCAAGATGAACACACACACACACATGGATAAAGACGTGCACACGTCTGTACACTCGTCGGCCGCTCTGCTCCACCCTGCCTTGCCTTGCCTTGCCTTGCCTTGCCTTGCGATCAGACACACCCGTGCACTCATCCACACACGTGCACCCACCCATACAGATGGTACACATGTTCATTCCTGAGTGCGCCGGGCCTTGTGGGCATCGCCCGTGTCGCGGCTCCTCTCCATCTCCCTCTCCCTCTCGCGGCTGCGGGATCGGGATCGGGATCGCTTGCGGCGCTGGTGCTGGTGCACGCCCTCACACAAATCCATCAGATCCAACTGGAGAGAAGGCAGACAGACAACAGAGATAGAGACATGCATGGGGTGGAGTAAAGAGTGTCGGGCGGTCTGAGTGACCAGGTCGTTGTACGATCCCCGGCTGCTGGCGTTCTCTGCGCGCAAGTGGCGGTCGAGCGACAGGGAGACGGCGAATGACTGGTCCATCTGGTCGGCCAGCCAACTGCACACACACAGGCAGGCAGGCAGGCAGGCACGCTGTTGGTGTGTTTGTTTGTGGTGACATATGCTTGTTTTTGTGCTGGCTGCACGTATACACACGTACATGCGGGATGCTGCTGTGCTGAGGAGGTTCTCCAGCTGCCGCATCGCCCTCTCCATCAGCACACGCGACGCCCCACCAGGCACCGGCAGCGAAAACATCTGAACAAACACCAAGACAAGACACAGAACCGTGCTGCTGTCTTGTGTCGTATTGTGTTGTGTTGTGTGTGGTTTGACGACGCCCACCCCCCTCTTCCGCTCGTTCTTCTCGCCATCTGCGCGCATGGATGAGGTCACCAACACAGCCCACTTGACGTCGGGCGACACACGACTCTTCAACCTGCACCATCCATCACGCATCGAAACATCGCAACACACATTGAACAGACAGTGGACCTTTCTGCGCAGTGCATGTCTCTTTCTTCTCTTCTGGCTGCCTCATTACTTGCTTATGCATGACTTGGAGTCGGTATGGGTATCCCAGCTGCGGAGGATCCCCAGCCCGCAGAGGGAGGTTGCCGCGACAGCGCCACTGCATCCCGCCAGTAATGTGACATAACACACACGTATCGAGCAGTGTGGTTCGCTCTTATTGCTGTTAGTTACCTTTATGTCAGGGTATTGTGATCTGAAGAGGTGTTTGAGTACTTCGCAGTGCAGCAGCCGCATGGCCAGCGGCTCCTGCGCCCGCGACACCGAATAGGACGGGGATGACCGCCGCATCCACGCTGACAGCACACACAGGCATCCATCCATCCGACCATCCATCCATCCATCTATCCACCGCTCCCTCACACATACATGTCTCACACTCACTCTCGTCCTCTTGCTCGGCGTAGTCGTCATTATCCCACCATTGCTGCCCACGGCCACTGCCCCCCCGCTCCCTCGACCCAGCCCTGCCCCCCTCGCCCTCCTTCTCTGCAGCCCTGACGTCCGACTCATTGCGTGACACCTGCGACGCCGGCTGGAGCGGTGAGGCCGGAGCGTGTGGCGGGCGTGGCTCGTGCAGGATGAGCGGCATTGCCTTGGGTTGTGTGGCAGGAGGGGTGAGGCCGGGGGGCGGCATGTAGGCCAGATACGAACTCATACTCACACTCATACTCACACACGAGGCACCTGTCCAGACCAGAGAGGGGGAGAAAGGAGAGGCACGGCTTTACTACTGCGCACAGGGGCTGACTCCTTACTGCTTGTTCTCACCACTGTCGTGTCGCAAATCCTCTTGCTTGACGGCGACATAGCCGCCGTCATGGTGGCCGTGGTGCTGCTGCACGTGAGCCGATGGATCGGGC
>CDMY01000877.1:0-12500 GCA_001179505.1 Vitrella brassicaformis | reverse complement strand
AGCTGTTGGAGTGTGGTGTGTGTGCACGTCCCCTCGCTGCTGTCGCACTTCACCCGTCAGCTGCCCTCCTGCCACACACTCAAGGCCATCCAGGTCTGCTCCTGCCTCAAGATACGCGGCGTCTTCACTTCTGACGCCCTCTACCTGCCGCACGTAAGTCAAGTCACTCGGGAGCCCTGACAGACACCCACAAAGCACAAGGCCCTTTGTTCTCTCTTCCTCCCCCCCTCCAGACCCTTCCCCGTGAGCTTCGCTTCTCTGCGCACGTGAGTGACGGCAGCTGGGACTCGACCTTCGGATGGCTCGATATCCCAAACGCCCCTCACGTCCGCCCAACTGCACCGGCCACGACGGAGGGCTCCGAGCAGCCTCAGCCTCCCTCGCCCATGCCACCTGCACGCGGCGTGCGGGAGGATGACGACGTTATCGAGGAGATCCCTCCCCACCCACCCAGGCCGTCGTCCGCACCCCCAAGGCCGTCGCCACCACTCGGTCACCGAGAAACGGTCTCATCCCGGCATCATCGCGACGATATGGACGAGATGGATCGGCGTCACATTCGTTCCCTCTCGCCACCGTCCATGTCGGTGCCGGTGGATCTGCATGCGGGACAGGCTGAGAGCGCGGCGTCGGTTCGGGGGCCGGGGGCTGGCCAGTCGGTCATGGTCAGTGCGCAGCCTGGGCAGCCGTCGGTGTCGCATGTCATGAGGTAGGTGGTTTATGCGATGGGTGGTCCTTCCTCCATGGCATCTGTCTCTGTGTGTGCGTCCGTGTGTGTGTGGCATTGATTGATTGCCACAGGCATCCTGTGTTGAGTCCGCATCGCATGATGGGTCTGTCGAGTGCATCGCGTGAGAGGCATCGGCACGCCGTCTGGGTGCGCTGCCCGTCCGACCCCCTCGCACCCGCACCCACCACGGGTGCGGCCGAGGGCAAGACGCGCGTACTCATGGCCATTTCGTCGGCACTTGTAGTCATGGACCCCGACTCAGGTCAGCCAGTCAGTCAGTCAGTGAAATCCGGAGGCCATGTGGGGCGGAGGTGTACTGTACGATTGTCTGTCTGGGTGGGTGGTCTGTTTCGTCGATGTGGTGTGCGTGGGTCGGGTGGTTGGGTGGCTGCACTGCAGGGGAGCAGTCCCATGAGTTTGCGCACACCGCTCCGATAGAGTATGTGCACGTGAGCGACGACGGGTGCTTTGCCGCCAGCCTGCAGAATGACAAGGGGCCAATGATCAGGTAGGTCTGGTCTGCAGAACAGAACAGCATAGCATATCCCGTTCGTCGCCACACTCACTGTGCGTGTGTGTGTGTGTTTGGGTCGTTCGTCAGGATATGGCAGATGAGCAAGACCCCCGGGGTGCGGAGGCCGCTGCGTGTAGTCGCGGTAAGTAAGCGGAATGTCCGAGGTCTCCTGGTGGACCGAAGCCTGCCTGCCTGCCTGCCTGCCTCTCTGTCCAGACATTTGCTGCAGCCGAGCTGACGCCGCTCGTCAAGGTGCTGGCATTGGACTTTGACCTCCGGGCCAAACAGCTTGTGGTACACACACAGAGGGGGGGAGGGAGGGAGGGAGGGATCCGACGGACTAACGCATTCTACAGGCGGCTGATTGAGTGCTCGTCTGTTTGTGTGTGGGCAGGTAGCGGGGATTGACCACCAGAAGCGTCAGGAGATCTTCGTCTTCGCACTGAGACTGACCAAGGAAGCATCGGTAGCACCTCGCGAAGGACGCGCACTCATGTGTACCTGCCTGACTCATGCGAACGCTACCGTGCATCCATCGTCTGTCTGTCTGTCAGTGTCCGAAGATCGCACGCCAAGTGTCGGACTTCGATGTGTGCTGCATCCGGTTTTCGCCCTTTGAGGAGGGCAGGCTGGTCTCCTGCGGCAAAGAAAACATCCGGTTCTACAGAATCAAGGTCGGCCAGCAAAGACGGGAGAGCTCCCTCTTGTCGCATGCACCAACGACAGCAAGTGTCGTGTGTGTGTCGGGTGCTGTGTGTGACGATGTGTGCAGAACGGCCATCTGCCGGGCTGCTCTGTCGAGTTCGAGAACCAGTTCGCCCGGGGGAAGTTCTTCACCTCCCTCGACTTTGAGTGCGACCGAAACTCACGGCCGTACTTCTCAGGCACGTGTGTGTTGTGAGAGAGGGAGAGAGGCAGCGAGGAAAGCCTCTCGGATGGATGGATGGACGGACTTGCGTGTGTGTGTGTGTGTGTATTTGTGCAGGGTCGGACCTTCCCCTCCACAGCCGTGTGTTTGTGGGATGCAGCACAGGGCAAGTCATAGAGGTGCGTGCGTAATACCATGATCCAGTAAAGAGACTTGTGTGCCTTTCCGTCGACGCAACATCCGTGTATCTTTCTCTGTGTGCGCGTTGTCTGTCGACTCAGGTGGACTACTCGAGTCGCAGGTTCCGGGAGTGTCACCCGGCCCACGATGGCCCCATCTGGGACATTGCCGTCAACGAGGGCTTCTGCTTCACTGTCAGCCAAGACAAATACCTCCGGCATGCTAGCGACCTTAACACATCCTCCCACAAGTGACCAACAGGCCAAGCGAGCGGCGTCTGGCTGTGTGTGTGTGGCCAGGGTGTGGCCGTTGGACTTCTCGAGCTTCTACATGCACGCTCAGCACGACACGCCCACAGTGTCACTCGACATCAACCCGGACGGACCACAGGTGAGACCAACACAGATGCAGCGGTGGATGTGGCTGGAGATTGTCTGTCTGCCCTCACTTGTAGGTGTTGTGTGGGACTCTCGAGGGCGGCGTGGGTGTCCTGAATGTGCGCGATCAGCACTACCAGACCCTCGTCCGGACTCACACGCAGCCGTACATCCATCTGGCGGTCTCAGGCAAGTGATCGACGCTCGCACCTACCTGTGTTGCATCGTCCGTCCGTCCGTCCAGGTGCGTATCAGGAGGTATCGAGCATTGCCAAGGACAACACTCTCCGTGTGTGGCGGCTCCCGTCACTCTTGATGGTGTGTGCCTCCATCCACCCACCAAGACATACAGCCCACCCACTGGACTCATGGTATTCCTTTCTCCGTGAGTGCAGCAGTTGGAGTTCCAGCTGGAGAGTGAGGCCACCCAGGTGGCAATGCATCCATACGCCCACCTCGTGGCTGTGGGCTTCGCCACGGGCGCCCTGCGGATCCTGGACCTTGACACGTACGCACATCAGACAGCACGCCAGTCAATGTATCGGTTGACGCTGGTTGAGCTGTGTGTGGGTCTTGCTGTCTTCAGCACGGAGAGGGTCATGGAGTCGCGCACCCATCAGGTACGTGGGAGCAGATGGGACACTGACAACTGTGTGTGGACATACGTATGGCTCACTGCATGGAAAATGCGTGCAGCATTCTATCACGGCGATGCACTTCCTGACGATGCCGCTGGAGGCCGAGGCGAGACCCACTTGCCGACTCGTGACGTGCGACACACGAGGAGGTCAGCTGGACCAAACCACCCCACCATCCATCCATCCATCCATATTTCTTGCTCACACGGATCCACTCTCCTCTGTTTTCCCCTCTCTGCCTGTCTGTTTGCCAGATCTGTGCCTTCACGACGAGCGCAACACGTTCGAGGTCGTTCGGTGCATTCCAAACCCTGGCATACAGGTGAGGTCAACACCACACGATGCACCACCACCACACCGACGCATGATTCGATATATCGTATGGATGCCTGTGCGATGCGATGCCCCTCGCTCCAGGAGGTGCCGTCGGGCTGCCCGTCCATCGTCTTCTCACCCGACAGCTTCTTCGCCGTGAGATGGCTCGACGGACGGGCCCTGGGGGTCTTCGAGCTGCCCGCTTTCGACTTCCGTGGTCGCCTGCGTCTGCTGGGGAAGCCGGCCACCGCACAGATCAGCACCTACAGCGTGGCGGCCGACAGCCGAGCGGTGGTGGTGGCCACGTCGCGGTCGACAGTGAGTCTGTTCCCCCTGCCCATCCCAGAGGACAACCCCTGCCCACTGTCGATGTGCGACTTCGCCCTATCAATGGGTACGATTGGGAAGTCCCATTGCACAGCTGATTGTCTTCTCATCTGCTTGTGTCAGGTTCGATCCCGACAGTTTGCTTAAGCTCGTATAGTCCTCCAGGCAAGTCGACTGAAGGCCCGTTGGAGGGCCCGTCGACAGGCGATGATGGCGAGGGGGCCGATGCAGCCGTGCCCTTCTCACGCAAGGACCCGCTCCCCAACATGCTTCTCGTCGGCGGCCATGACGGATACCTCAGGGTGAGCGAACAAATGACCACATGGACGTCAAACAAAGGCGACTTGGTCTCGTCTATGTCAGGCTTACGACCTCCACGGCGCGGCTCCCCGGCCCGTCCTTCCCGAGATGGTGGGCAGCGGGAGCGCCAAGAGCCTCCGTGCCGCCGCTACTGCTGATCAAGGTGCACGGGACAAAGACAAAGAGCGCGAGGCGTCCTCCACTTCCATGGCCGATGCGCCCGTCCCCCCCTATGCGGCCTTCAAGGGCCACAACGGCGTCATCCGCGACGTCATGGCGTGCGGCGAGTGGGTCGTCACTGTGGGGGCTGAGGAGGCAGTGTTGTGGAAGGTCAGGCCGAGTGTCACAGAGGCGCTGGAGGAGGCCATCCCTGCCAAATTCCCGTCACTTGGGGCAGCACCCGTCGGCACCAGGGTGACGCGCGGCAGGGGTGTGGCCAAGACCGTCCAGCAGCAGCGGGAGCCGCCAATCAAGGAGGGCCCAACCACCACTGAGGTCTTCGTGAACACGCCACTGAAGGACCTGCAGCCCGCCCCCATGCCCCCTCCCCCACCCCCGCCCCCACCACCAGCACCATCGGTTCCAGTTGCAGCCGCAGCCGAAAGAGTCCCCTCCCCAGATCTGTCCTCTTCCCCTCCCGCCTCGCCCGCCCCTGCTGCCGCCCCTCTGTCGCCAGCCGTCACCAAGACACAAGAAGACAAACGTGAAGGTCCCCCACCACCACTGACCTACCGGCTGCAGCTGGAGGGTCTGAGCGGCTGCACGCCGGCCAAGTGCCCCCAGGGAGCCGCCTTGTGGTTCGCTGGTCGGGGGCTGCTCTGCCATGCTGTCGGCTCGGCCATCCACGTCGACGAACCGGCGCGGGAGGGCAGGGTCAGCGGCACAGGTGTCTCTCTCCCGTCGGCATCGCCGTCACAGCGTCATCAGTTTGTGCTGGTGGCTCCCGAGCTGCCGGGTCGCCCTCCCAATGGGCCGATCGTGGCCATGGCAGCGACCAAGGACGCGGCATTTCTGGCTGCACTGCACGCTCCGCAGGAGCATTGGGGGCCTGAGGGGCCTCTGCCACTGCCAATGGCCGAGGGCACGGCACCGGTCGTGTTGGTGGTGTGGGACCTGAAGGCGAGAAGCGTCCGGAGAATGGCGCTGGCGGGGTTCGCATACACGAGGCCGCTGCTAGTGGAGTTCACGCCGCAGTATCTCATCGCAGGAGGTGAACAACCGTCAAGAGAGGCAGTGCTCATTTCTTTCCCCGACATCAGTCTCTCTGTTTTCTGGATGGTAGGTGGTGCTCACTTGTGCATTTGGAGCCTGGGGTCGCTCCAGCCGCCGTACTCGGTCGAGCAGCTCGAGCCCATCAAGCGCATCGACACCCTCCCCCACCCCCTGACGGCCATCGTGTCCGCCCCGCCCAGCGCCCCCATGGACTTCGTGACGCTCTCGCCCAAAGGTGTCCTGCTGTGGCGCGTCATCGAGAACACTGCTGGCGGTGAGGCTGCTGGTGCTCGCGTCGGGGCCGACGCTCAGGTAGAAGAGAGAGAGAGAGAGAGAGAGAGAGAGGATGGGCGAAGGAGAATGGTCACTGGTGTGGGTGATACAGTTTATGGAGGCGGCGATTCCCCTGGTGCGTGACCGGCCACAAGACAGCGATGGCGAGCCGAGCCAGGTGCACGACGTGGCGACGTGTGCGTGCTTCACGCGGCGTGACATGAAGAGCCCCCTGCTGCTTCTCGTGGCCACCCGTCTGGGCTACGTGTACGCCCTCGAGGTGTCCTTCTCCGATTCGCACAACAAAGTCATCTACGACATGCTAGTGGCGGACGAATCCATCGGTACGTTCTTCTGGTCACTTTGTTGACATTGCATCTGCGTGTGTGTGGGGGGGTGTGGGTGTGGGTATAGGGTGCATAGCGTGTTTTCGCTCGCGTGAGCTGCTGGTGACCCTAGACGCGTCGCGGAGCCTCACCAAGTGCACAGTGGATCTGCTGGCGGCCAGAGGCAGGTACGCGCCTGCCACAGACAGGCAGATGCTATGCACTAATCCTCACGAATGTAGCCACGCACCGACGTGTGTCGACAGGGAGGGCGGCAAGGACCCCGTCAAGCAGCCGATGCCGCCCCGGATGTCTGCGCAAGTGAGCACCATCCACCCCCAGTGTGACACAGACACTGCCTGCCTTCCTTCGGGTGGTGTTGGTTGGTTGGTTGGTTGGTTCAGGCCTTGGTGTTTGACGGCAGGATCTCTAGCGTGGCGTTTGATAGCACTCTGCAACAGGTAGAGAGAGAGAGAGAGAAAAAGGGCTACTCCATCCTCTGTATGCGTGTATGTGCCTGCCTGCCTGCATCTTTGTTTTGTGCAGGGTGTGGTGGCGACTGATGCCAACAGTATCTGGTGTGTCAACTGGGTCAGTCGGCTGCGCACTCCCGTCTGGACGTCCCACACTCAGCCCATCCGATGCCTAGACACACTCACCCTCACACCAAAGCCGCCGGAACCGGCCGTGACAGCCTCACGCTCACCCCGCACCACCCACAGAAAGCCGACGGACGACAAGACACAAAGCGCCAACCTGCCACGGCCAAAGGTGGGTGCAGAGATCGACCAGGAATCTCCATCTCTGCTTGTTGATTGCTCGTGTGGTGTCTGCAGACGTGGGTGGCGACGGCGGCGTCTGACCTCAGCCTCCGGGTGTGGCAGGCCGACCCTCCCTCCACCACCATGGCATCGCTGCCGTCAGACAGGCCCCCTGGTCCCTCTCACGCCAGCGGCCGCATCGACCAAGTCAGGGCATACGCCCTCAAGCACCAGTGCAATGACGTCGCCTTTGTGCGTGTCGCTGGGGAGGAGGGGGCGGCTGGTGGTGCGGAGGGCGAGGGGGGCTGGGTGGTGATGGCTGCACTGGAGGACGGCACGGCGCGAGCCTTTCAGCTGACGACACCCAGGCAACTCGCAAAGGTAAGGACCGCCAAGCAGATGTGTCCGGCGTATGGCATTCCTTCGGCGATGCTCTTTATGTCAGATTGACGTGGCGCAGTGCCGGCATCCACTCACATGCATCTCTGAGATCGCTGGTACGTGCGCATCCACTCCATGGCCTGCCGCATCCACTCCATGGCCTGCACCTCTTCCTCTCTCTATCCCTCTGTGTGTGTGCAGTTGGCCTGGTGTGTGTCGGCACACGTGGCGGAGAGGTCTTCGCGTACGGCCTGCGGGTCAACCAGCCCAGCGCAAAGACCACGCCACTCATTGTGGATGTCCCCTCCGAGCCGCTCGCGTCCGCCCCGTCTGCTGCTGGTGGTGGGAGTGCTGCGCCCACGTCTACTGCCGTCACATCCATCCGAGCGCACCACTCCATCATCGCCCTTCACGACGGCGAGGGGGCCGGCACCGCCCACGAGACCTCTGTCCTCCTCTGCTGGGCGAGCGGACACGTCGCACTGCTCTCCACCACCTACTCACAGCCGGCAAGGCAGCCGGCGGAAGCGATAGAGAGCACGGCAATGCTGGTGGTGGTGGGCGATCGGCTGGCGCTGCAGTGGACGGCGTGCACGCCGACGTCGGGGTCGACGCGGCGAGGGGGGCTGGTGGTGGGCGAGTTCATCGAGGGCAGGGGCGCGGTGGTCGTCGGCAGAGAGTGCGACCTCTTTATGCTCAGAACGGCCGACGGAGAGGTATGCAAGTCGAAGGAAACAAAAGGAGCGATGGATTGCGTCTGTCTTTTTCAGATGATCCGTCAGATAGACCTGACGACCGTGGCTGTGGGTGGGTCGCCTCGCTCAGTGCCTGTCAGAGAGGGCGGTCTGGAGGCAAAAGACGCCAACACCGCCGTCACAGACCTCTTCCTCTCCCGAGTCCAGCTGCCACACACGAGCGCGCAGGAGGGCCTCCTCCTCTGCGTCCTCACTGCGGGTAACCGATAGCGACACAGACAGACACAAGAGTTCCCTCACTTTGGCGTGTATGTTGGCATGCAGGCGGCAACGTGATCGTGTTGGGCAGCGACCTGCAGGTGGCGACGACGTTGAGATGCGGGACGGTTCTCCCCTCTGCGCCCCGCAGACGGCGTGAGAGCCCTCCGCCCACCACCGACGCGACTTCGTCTCAGGTTGTCGCGTCGTTGCCTCCTTCGCAGCCCAGCAGCCTTGGGGTGCGCGGCCCTCTCGGAGGCGGCATGTGTGGCGGGCGGCTGGTGTTGACGTGCGGTGGAGGGGAGGCGATGGCCGTGATGAAACTCGATGTGCAATAGCCAGACACACTGAATGAGTGAGGGAGTGGGCGGGAGAGAACGCCGTGGACGGCTCCATGTTGAGTGTGCAAATGACACTTTCCATGTCGAGTGAGAGGACCGACATCAAGTCAACGCACTGATACGCTGATTGAATCATCATCCATTTGTGCGCTCAGTGAGAGTGCATCCGTGCGTGACAGTCAATCAATTGCAATGTATCTGTGAGTGTCGTGGCTACTTGGCAAATAATGCGCGCGCCTGCTTGTACACACACTGTGACATATACATGTATACGTAATCATTGTCTGTTCTCTCATGGCCAGCGCACACTCCGCTGACTGAGCAGCGGATTCATTCATTCACCGTCGACATACGACACACAGAGACAAGCACACACACACACACAGAATGGCGGCAGTGTTTGTCTTCCTCGCAGCACTGGCTGTGCTTGCCCCGCTGCTGTGTCTCGGCGCCGAGCCGCTATCGCCGCTGTCCAACATCGAGTCCGTCTGCATGAACGTCGTGTCTGACCTGGAGGACTGGGGCAGCAAAGTCAGAGACAATTCCAACAGACAAGTCGATTGGAATCATTGCGTCGTTGATTGATTATTTGTGGGTTTGTTTGTTCAGGCCACTTCGTTTCATCCGTCGTGCGAGCGTGCGCTTCGGGGCGTCGGCTCTGATGCCCTGACCGGGAGTCCCTTTGCCAGCAAGGGCTGCTATGACCGAATCAGCAACGCCCTCTGCAAGGTATGGGCGGCATGCAGCCACACAGAGTGTGTCTCTCTCCACTCGCCGTGTTGTCTGCAGGTCAAGTTTGAGAGCTACGAGGCAGATGTGTCGTGCCGTGAGACGCGCGACCTGACTAGTGATCTCATCCAGACGTGCGACAAGGACAACGCCCTCAGCCGATCGGCCGCTCGGTCAGTCACGGAGGAGAGAGAGAAAGACATAGCCTGTGTCTCTCATGATGTGTGTGTTCGTGTGTGTGCAGGTGTGAGAGTTATGAGGTGGGTTCAGGTCTGATCCGCAACCCTTCACTATTCTGCTCCATGTCCTACCTCAAACAAACCATCCAAGCAAGCCAACACGCACACAGAGAGAGTCTATCGTCCATGGCTGATATTGTTGGCGAATGTCAGGTGGACTCTGATCGTGCTGAGAGCAAGACGCTGAGCTTCTCGCCCCAGCAGCGCGACGACTGCGAAAAGATCTCCATGGCCTACAACACGTGCGTTCAGATCGGCGTTGGGGTGCTGGGATACGACAGGCGCTACTGCTTCAGAGGATTCAATCCATATTGCAAGAAGTACCCCGCCATCAGTGAGTGTCTAACATAGACAGACAAAGGGAGAGAGACACACATCGACATCCCCCTCTTTGTGTCTCTGTGTGTGCAGTCACCGACCCGCAATACACACAGATCGTGAGCGTTGACGGAGGCACACAGCCACGGTGATTTGTGTCTTATCCTGTCGTGTGTGTGTGTTTGCAGTGCAGTCAGGTGATGGTGCCATTTGTGGTCGAGGAGGACATGCGATCGCCCTCTCTCCACACTTCAGCCGCCATGTGCAAGGACTTCTACAAGCAATACCTCCTCTACCTCACCGTAAGCACACCCACACGTCTAAATCACACACACGCGCGGCTGTGCATACGTTCCACTCATTGTGTGCGTCAGGCGCGGAGGGGCGATCTCATGAACAAAGTGAGAATACCATATTCATCTCTTTGTGCTGGCATATGGATGGATGGATCGATGAATGGATGGATCAGGCCACGGCGGCTAACGAGAGCCTCGCAAGCGTCGGCGAGGCGTTAAAGTTGGCCAAGACGTACACGTCGGACGCCACACAGCTCCAGGACACACAAGTCCGCGAAGCCAGGCCCACTGGCGTGTGTGAATGTGTGGATTTTTGTGTGTGCAGGTGAAGCTGAAGGACTTGTCTACTCCCGTGCTGGATGCACTCAGGCGCCGCGCCAATGTGCAGCAAAGCGTCTCAGCTGCTCTCGGTCAACAAATCGACATGCTCGGAGAGGACGCCAACAAGGCACGCACACCATGACGCACACATACATCGATGTATCAGACCTCCATTTCGAATATGTGTGTGTCAGATGGACGAGGCCTCTCGCGTCGTTGCGTCGGTGCCTCTGAGGTCGAGCGACTCGGAGGACATCCAGCGCGGCGATGAGGCCTTCAAGCGTGTTCTTGCAGCGACAGACCGCGCCGTTGATCGACTTGCCAAAATACAGACCATGGTCAGTGCGCACGAGAATGCACACGAGAGAGACACGTGTGTTGGTGATGGTGTGCAGTTGGGTGTGAAGGAGAACGAAGGTCCCCAGACGAACAAGCCGCCCGCCGGCTTTGTGAGTGTGGACCCGTACGCCATCGAGATGTTCAGACACCGAATCGACTCGAGCCTGCGCAAAATCAAACCATACAAGGCAAGACACAGAGAGAGAAGGAGGGAGACACGCACTCATGTTGTGTGGTGGTGTGGCGTGTGTCAGGAGAGGTTCATCGATTCGACCAACGAGAGCGTCCTGAGGGAGCGTCAGGCACAGAAGGCATACAAAAAGCAAGGCAAGTCCACACACATCTGTCCACAGACGGAGACAGAGACGTCGGTGTGTGTGGTGCATCTGTGTGTGCTATGTATAGGTGTGACTTTTCTTTCGCTCGCTGATCTCGTCAAGAGGCAGATGTCCGCACTGCACGCGAGTGGCTCCGCTCCACTCGCCGCAAGTCCACTCGTCGCGGCAGCCGAAGCCGCCAGCACACCGCACTGACCAACCGACCAGCCAAACAGCTGCATTTGTTGCGCGCAAACTGAGGACTACTGAATGACGAATGAACACCCTGACATGAAGGCATGTGTGCACCGTCAAGTGGGTGATCCCGATTGTCGACACGCGTCATGTAGTCAGGAGCGAGTCTTTCGTATCCAGCACCAATTGTCCAACACATCACGGTACATTGAGACGCCCACAGGACGCCCACCGCGCCAAAGCTCGCATTTTGCGCTTCAAACAATGGGTTTGCTTCGGCTGCCCATCTGTTAAAATTGGAACGATACAGAGAAGATTAGCATGGCCCCTGCGCAAGGATGACACGCACAAATCGAGAAGCGTAACCAATTTTTATGGTCGTTCTGTCTGGCTGGTTTGTGTGCCCTCCTGGTTCGAATGGTCTTTTTCAGGCACTTACTTGTCGGGTCTTTCCTTGGCGACGTTATCGTGGTGGCCACTTACTCGCAGCCTTCTGTTATGGCTGCCCATACCCCTCCGTTTTCCGCCACACGTCGCCACGCTGCTGTTTTTTCTATACCTCCTACTCACTCTCTTCACTGTGACCTTGCTTGTCCTCATGCAAGCTTGTATGTGCCTGCTTTACTGCCCGCCTCGCTTGTATCCTCTCTACTCTCTTCCTTCCCGCCCCCCTACTCGCAGATGGGAGCGATGGCACCCACCCAGTGACTTGCATCGGTTGCATGCCATTCAATGGCTCATGCAATGTTCTCGCACTGGCTGGCTGCCCTTTTGGCAGCTTCATCATCTGGCAGTACGTGCATGTGTAGCATCCGTGCTGCTGAGTGGGCGGGTCTCTGTCTCGCTGTTGTGTGTCGCAGGGTGGGCACTGTGGGTGGTCGCATTGCATGGGAAGGCCAAGGCCAGGGGAGGGGGGAGGGGTGGAAAGACACAGACACGCAGGGGTCCACAGAAGAGGGCACGTCCGGCTGCACGGGGGCAGGCTACGGCCAAACCGAAGGGAGGCAGGGGCGGCCGTCGGCCTACGCGTCGTGCGCAGCCCATGCCTCCCGGAGGAGCTGTGGCTTTTGCCCCTTCGGCTGGCACTCCGCCCCCCCATCTGACGTTCTTCTGTCTCAATATCCAGAACTTGCATGCCAAGTTTTGTGACTATGGGGACTTACTGGATGACATGTGTATGTGGGACGCTCATAGGCGTGTACGGTATGACTTTTTGATCTTTCTCGAGACGCACCATGATGACGCAGACC
>CDMY01000875.1:3409-13744 GCA_001179505.1 Vitrella brassicaformis | reverse complement strand
ATGGCGTGGTGTTGGGGCGATGGACGGGGCTGGGGTGTTCTCATCGGATGAGTGAGCGTGCCCTTTGTGCATAGGCATATGTGGATAGATTCATGGAGGCGATTTGGATAAGCGAGTGCATGGATGCCATCTGTCAATTATCTCTTCCCAGCACAGCGAAATGTATCATGCATTGACACAATTGTGCTGTTTTGGGTTGACGGCAGTGTCAACTTTCGGTGGCTGGTTCTCGTGTTTGACGCAGCGCAGAGCGACAATCGGTTGCGTGAGGACAGAGCAGACGAAGGAGCACTCACACGCAGACTTGCGCGGCGAACGCACCAGAATCCCGAGAGAAAACAACCGATTCTCCGGGTTTTTTGCCGCCGTTTTTCGCGCAAACGAGTGAACGGATTTGAAGCTTGAAGCAAACTCGTTCCGCGCAGTGACCCCCTCCACACATATCACAAAGCAGATCTTGAAAAAACATTCTAGACCCCGGCGGGACCGGGGGATGCACACGACAGCCCTTGTCCGTTTTTCCTTAGAACAGAACACGTGCGTGAAATCCATCTAATGAAGGGCATGACAGGCATGTGCAACTGCACTGCCATGTACGTGTAAACTGCGCTTTTGTGAGCAGACTGGGATGGGCGACGTCGAGACACGTTTTGGTTGACGGTGTGGTGATGTCGATGTGGCACCGCGTGGCGGTTGCAACCGCTCACTTCTTCACGGATAACCAGAAAAGAGATCGTGCTCGCAACGGATGAAATAACATAAACGGAACAAAGAATGTAAGGAAAGGGTATATGGATGCTGTAATCAGAGCCCGGATTACTTCGATGCACGGAAAGGAGACACGCTCCTCTAAAACTCGGGAACGGTTTTCGAAGCTGAGGCAGTGTCAGGCCTTAGAAGGGCCCATGTTGGATTATCAAAGTGTCGGCTTTCCGTCAAACCTCTACATTCTCTCCTTGTTGGGTCTTTGTTTAGCGTATAGGACTTTACACAAGTGAGCAGAGCATCTTTTTCCCCTTTTGACAAACCCCAATCATCGCAACAAGCCGTCTCTCAGAGTGTCTCAGACGACTCTTTAGTATTTTTTAGTTGGTCACACCATGTGGTCTACTGACAGAACTGAAATCGTGGTTATTGTAGAAGAGACTTGGCACTTACAACGACACACAAAGAAAAGCTCACAGAACACTGTGCACATTTCGGCTTTTACACGGGCCTGGCCGGGGGTGGCGCTCAACGGAGGGCGAGCTGAAGCACATGCGTGGCTGCAAAAGAACAGAGCGGGGTGCGAAATCGTGCCTGACGGGATCAATTCGTTATCACCTGAAACGGACTTTTTCTGATGATAGTGATTCTGCAATGGGACGTGCCGCCTGATAAGGCATGAACGAACGAATCACTCTGTCATTCTCTCGAGTCACACGATTGTGTGCTTGCTTGTCAGTCAACAATCAATGATGGATCATTGTCATTCATTCATCAATTCATTCATTCAGTGAATCACTGCATCACTGCAGACAACCCTCCTCGGTTGCTTCGCTTGGGAGACGGCCGTGGTCCTGGCCTGACTGGCCACAAGGTGGCCGGCCATGGGCGTCGGCTGCCCGTCGGCTGCACGAGGGAGGTGGTGGGTGCTTTTTTATAGGCGTCGGCTGCCCCGGCGGGAGGAGGTGTACGTATACCTTATGGAGGGTACACATTTGTACAAATACCTGTATACGTACACCTCCCTCGTCGGCTTGCCGAGGGAGGTGGCGGGGGTTTTTCTATAGGGTGGCCGGCTTTTTCTATAGAAAAAGTCCGTTTCACGTGATAACGAATTGATCCACACGTTTGACAACCCACGATGCACACCGTTTGGTGGTTGGGGTGTGTGAACCTTTATTGGTTGGTTGTCCCTTTGAGGCGAAGAGAGCGACGGCCACAGGCGTGAGGACCGAGGTGGGAGAGGTGTATCCACATTATAGTTTGGGATTTTTGACGGCTGTCTAAACTTTCGGTGACGGTTCTCCTTTTGACGGGGCGGAGAGCGATAGCCGTTTGCGTGTTAATACAGCATAGCGAGATGTATCATGCATTGACACAATCGTGCTGATTTAGGTTGGCGGCTGTGTGAACTTTCGGTGGCTGTTTCTCTTTCTCAAGACGGCACATGGCGATGGCCGCTTGCGTTCGCACACAGCATGACGGGATGTATCAGACATACATGCTTTTGCATCGAATGAGTGAGAGTCCCGAAACAAATCGCCGAATTCCGTGTAACCGACACCAGTGCGCTTGCCGCCTTTTACCCGAACGACAGGGCGCAATTGCGACTAGAAGCAGACTCGTCTCTGGCAGCGTCCGTGCGCATATATTTCATCAACCAGATCGACCTTGAAGCGTGTGCAAGGAGATTGCGGTGGAGCTAGCGGTGAGCAAGTTTTCAACGGCTATGGTCTCGTTTGCGCGGCCGAAGAGCGACGGCCGCTTGGGTACGAAGAGACCGTCAAGCAGTTGTGCCGTGAACGATACATTGTGTGACTGATGGTTGATGGCTGTGTAACCTTTCAGTGACTGGTTCTTCTTGTTGACAGAACGAAAAGCGATCCGCGCTTCCGTGTGAACACAACGTAGCGAAATCTATCATACATTGACCCAGTCGTGCTGATTTGGGTTGACGGCAGCGTGAACTTTCGGTAGCTGGTTCTCGTGGTTCACAGAGCGCAGGTCGATAGCCGCTTGCGTGAGGACGGAGCAGACGAAGGAGCACTCACACACAGACTTGTGCGTCGAATGCACCAGAAACCCGGGAGAAAACAGCCGAAAACCGATTTTCCGGGCTTTTGCCGCCGTTTTTCGCGCGAACGAGTGAACGGATTGGAGGCTCGAAGCAAACTCGTTCCTCGCAGTGACCCCCTCCACACATATCACAAAGCAGATCTTGAAAAAAACCCCTAGAAAAAAAGTTGGTTCCACGGCCGTGAAACTGGGGCTGTATAACCACCCTCCAGCTCAGCTTTTTGGCTAGAGCAAGATCCGTAAAACTGATCTGAGCTGTCGTGTACATTCTAGAAAAAAAAAAGTTGGTTCCGCGCCGGTAAACTGTGACCTGATAACCACCCTCCAGCTCAGCTTTCAGCTAAGAGCAAGATCCGTGAAACTGATCTGAGCTGTCGTGTACATGCATCGCTCTTCATGCCATTTAACTCATTTATCCTGCTCACTCATTCGCCACAATTAGGAATCCCAGGCTCCTCAGGCTCCTTCCCAGGGCGTTCCCAGAGAAAGGAATTCCCAGTCCCAGGGAGCCTGTAAGGAGCCCTAAAGCGGGATGGGACTCCCAGGTGCAAAAAAGACACGCTGAAACAGAAGGGTTTAATGTCTCTCTCCCGGCTTGCCCTTGTTACCCCTCCGCATGAAGGGCCGTCCTTGTCCCACTTCTAAGCTTCAACCTGCCCCTTTCCAGCTCGAGCTTATGTTGCCGCGTCTTGTCTCGCGGTGTCTGTCCGATGTGCTATGAGTAATATCGCAAAGGTCGAGGCTGCTGGATGAAGTGTTTAAGTGAGAGTGAGTTGATTGGATGTGTGAAGGTTTCTTTTACTGAAGGCTCAAGCTATCAACGATAGTAGTTACCAGCAAACACTTCATCCAGCAGTCTCGAGCTTTGCGCCATTACTCATAGAACATCAGACACAGACATCGCGAGACAAGACGCGGCAACAAGACAGGAGGACATGGATGTGGAATCAATGCATCTGTATCGACCGTCTGCCGTACACACGAACGACCTATCCGCGGATCCCCTCATACCCGTGACCATCGCCTCCGCGTGTGTGTGCAGCCGACCTGTGTGTCCATGGCATATGCTCGCACTTGGCAGACCGCCGCGACACATCCAGAACAACAATTTTCCGCGGTCTACTCAATCGTTTGCCCGACAGGAGCCCGGTGTGCCTTTCATTTGCTGTGCTTTCAGCCGCATGGTTGAGAAGCTGCGCACCAGGGCTGCGTGGGCAGACAAGTCGTATAGCCAGGTGCTGGGGTCGGTCCGTGCTCGTTTGTCTGTTGCGTTGGCACGTAGTGCGAGTATGTGTGTGGTGGGCGGCGCCGCTGGAAGATACGGCAGGCGGGCGCTGAGGATGGTGCTGGCATGTTGTCGCGTAGAGTTGGTCGATTGACACAGTTCATTTCATGAGAGACCGCCACAGACTCTGCTGCTACGTGTTAATGCATCTTTCCCCCCTTCATTTGCTGTGCAGTGTCGCCTGACTCTATGGAGCTGCCATGTTGACATGTTGGCACGGGAGAAGCCGCTCAGTGGCGGACAGATGTATGTCGACAACGCGTCAATACCCCTTTTTTGCATTTCTGGTTTGACGAAACCGTTGCATTGGGTGGGCCGAGATGCCTGGGCACCTCCACCGAACTCGAGGGCCGTAAGGGCGCCCCAAAACCAGTGAGGATGGTGTGCCTGTTGGCGGCGTTTCACCAGTGGCAAGGCTGTTTGCATGCGATGGAGGGACAGGAGAGAAGTGTTAGCAAGGAGAGTAAGATAGCCAGGAGAGTGAGGAAAGCAGTGACGATAAGTAAGCGAGGGACTCCAGAGAATGCAGTTGCAGCCGCCATAACAATTCAGGAACCGAATGACGTGTGGTACACAGCCAGGTACAGTGAAACGAGCAAGCTTTTATCCTCTACACGTCTCCCCAAGCACCTTCGTTGTTAGAAGAAAGTGGTAGCGAGGGATGCCCTGTGAGGCTGTGATGGCTAAACGGAGCGTTGAAGGCATGTAAGTGCATCTTTTCATTTGCCTTATGTGTTTCTGCTCATTCGTTGTCTCCGATGCTCGTGTCTCTGCTTCTCCGCGCCTGTACAGGGAGGCATCACGTGCCTGCCGAGACCCCTGAAAGAGAGAAGTAGGATCAGATGACGGAAGAAACGGGAAAACACATTGTGCACAATTTGCTGGCATACATGCCATCACCTAGGTGCTACCCCTCTAGACGCGTATTTGTCTGGTTTTCCCTTCTTGCTGATCTATCCGAGAATGGGCACTTCGCGAACAGTGGATGACTGTGAATGTCTGCAAGACAGGAACATTCCCGATGCTCTGTGGTCGCTTCTGTTTCCACCCGTGATTTGAGATGTTCGTCGCAGAAAGTCTGCCTTTATTTCGGTCGTGAGGCATTGTCTTGTCATCGCACGGAGCACTGAGCGTGCGGTCGTGCTGTTTGGTGCATCCCAAAGAATCTGAGACACCAATAACGAAAACTAGCAATCATATGTAGAATATCAGGCTTTTCTGTACGAAAAACCTTTCGACTATAGTAGTCCATCAGCCGCAGCTTTTCTTTGACTGCTGCATGATCCGTGTATATCTCCTTCAGTATTGGCACAAGGGCCTTTCTGGGATCTTGCTTGTATTCGGAACCGTCAACAACATAGGTGAATTTTTGCCACGGTATCTCACACTGAAAGCAAATTAATATCGGAATGTCCAATGTCGAAATGCAATGAACCCATGGCTCGAGTCTGACCTGGAAGGGAATGGCGTATTTGAACATGTCTTTCGCCTCAGTAATTAAGACATTAAGGGTGCGAGTGCGGATTCCGTCCACATAGCGAGAGCTCGTGACGTCATCTCCTCTGAAGCACAGATTCAGCTTGGAATTAGCCAGTCGATGCAGGAATGTCGCAGCCCTAAGGAGTGCGAGATTTTTCTCATTTATTGATCGTGCACGCTTCAGCCCTCGACATCTTTCAAACTTGCCAAGCGAGACACCCGATACCTCTCTTTCTTCGTGTTTCCGAGGACAGTCCGGAAGTGCCTGCTTTACCTCCTTGCCACTGACGTCCAGAAACAAAAGATGCTTGTGTGTAGTAGATGAAGAGACAAAGACATTTGAGCTCCTGGGGCACTCTCCTTCAGCGCAAAATTCCGCGACAAAATCCCATCCGGTAAGGTGCTTGAAGCCTAGCCGTCGATACAAGTATCCACGACGAAGGCTGGCTTGACCTGAAAGGAATGGTGAGGCATTTAGCAGCTCTTCTTTGCTGTGCTCACCTTGAAAGAACATCAAGTAGTCCCGAGCAAACCAATCGTACTTTGAGGGAGGATTCAGTGATGTGCTAAGCTTGTCGTCTTCGAAGACATCCTCAGGTTCGATGAGTTGGCGCTCTAGAAGAGTTTCCTTCTCAAACGGCTGGTAGGCTTTCTGCAGGAAGGTCAGGGATGAACTGAAAAGAAGCACACTGGAGACAATGGGCGACGCGAAGAAGCATAGCATGACTCACGTAAAAGGTGCCGTGACCGCACACCCAATGTGGCCGAGATCTGTGAGATTGAATATCTCAAGAAATGGCCAGTGAAGTCTGGTCCTCCCTGTTCGCTCACCCCGCTCTGCCAATTTGCGCCCCCATGTGATGTTCTTCGCCAAAGTCGCAAACTCGTACCCCAGTGCATCACGAATGCCGCCGGCATATCTAAAACGCCAGTCTATTCCCTAATCAACATGTAACGCAATCATCGAAGCACCCAGCTTTCTTTCTCTTTCTCTTGTGTCCCCTACCATAACAATATGGTCAAGCCCGCCGTTTCTCCGAAAATAGGGCATTCCCACGATCTGAACGTGCAACGAGATAGCCTTTGAGGTACCTATTAGTGTCATGTGAACCTCCTTCACTGCTTCTGCAGCCAGCTTATGAGTCTTTTTTCGGCTCCTGCCTTCGCACGCTCTCTCAAGGGACAATACTGTAGAAAGTCAGTCATCTTCTTTTTCCATATCGTCTTCTGCTGTGTACCAGGGTAGACGGGGATGACAAATACAAGGGCCTTGTCGGGATCTGCAACCCGCCATGAATCGTTTGCCAGCTGATCAAGCCAGTAGACCTCATCTGCCACAACACCTAGACAGCTGAGGCAGCCCTTGCGTTCGTTGGTACCATAGTTCTTTTTGTTTACATCACCCATCCCCTTGGGTAGATAAGGGGGCCACTCTCCTTCGAGAATGCTGCGGGCTGCACTCTGACATAGATTATAAAGTTCACTCACAGACGGCGTGTCATAGATGTAGAACGGCACCTCCAAACGGCTCTCCAGTCCCCTCAGGGTGGCAGGTGACAGATTGGTCCAGCTCATCTGCTCACGCCGAACAGGTAACAGATTTCTCGGCGCTGACCCCGTCATGTCCGCACCACGTCTTAGGAATCCGATGAAGACAAAAAGACTGAGGACACAAAGCAAGAGGCTCAAAGTCAGCCATAGTCTACGAAAAGTGCGAAAACGCCACGTCGACATTCTTTTTTTCCCACAAACATCCAAGTCGCCAAAGAAAGTGAATCACTGGCAGGCTGCGCGCGCGCGCAATTGTTTTTCGGCGGCTTTCCTCGCCCAGGAAACAGAATCATTATTGTCGCGTGGCGATGCCCATGACGGGGCTGCATACGTGTGAAGATCGAAACAAGCAAGCCATTATGATATAATTCGCTTCGCAAACGGACTTTTTCATGAATCGGACTTTTGTGCAACGTGAACGACTCCATGAATGAATGGCTCGCACAGGTACATGCGTTCACGCAACACATGAAGGAGCCAGTCCCATGCCTTCTATATCCGCCTCCTTCTCTTCTACATCCGCCTCCTTCTTGTCATCTGTGCTTTGCACACCTCAGGGTCATGCATCCGGCGACCTCTTTGCCGACGATGCTCTCCCATGCCGTCTCCTTCCTCTCCTGCCTCTGCCTGCCGTCCTCTCCGTAGCCACCATTGATGCTGCTGCTGCCTTTGCTTCCTACTTGGCTGTCTTCTTCTGCTTGGCTGCGGCCACGGACGCGACGATGGGTTGCCATATCGTCGTCTTGCTCTTCCTCATGCCCGACCTCCGAGCCATTGGAAATGCTGGTCTGCACGAGTACCCGAGACAGGCCGTCCACACAAGACCGCACTGAGGTGTAGACCATGCACAATGCTGACGACGCCGTCCCGTGCAGAAGGTGTGTATCGACATTCGAGAAGAGCATTCCTCATATATCCACCCAAAGGCACTCGGGACATTACAATCGAACGAATCAGCGTAGAAAGAACAAACGGGAGGATCTGACCCGATGTATCGGGGGAGACATGGGTGGGTTCATATTGTGCGTCTATACCCCTTTTTTGCATTTCTGGTTTGACGAAACCGTTGCATTGGGTGGGCCGAGATGCCTGGGCACCTCCACCGAACTCGAGGGCCGTAAGGGCGCCCCAAAACCAGTGAGGATAATGTGCCTCTTGGCGGCGTTTCACCAGTGGCAAGGCTGTTTGCATGCGATGGAGGGACAGGAGAGAAGTGTTAGCAAGGAGAGTAAGATCATAGTGTGGCGCTGGATCACGAGGCTGGTGAGGCACTAGATTCGCGAGGCCTTGGAGGGGCCTGCCCGACACAGCTATCCATAACCGACGGCGCGCATTGTCATCCTGCTGCGGCTCAGCATTTACTGCATCCCCATTCCTGCCCATAAGACCTTCCTCCACTCCGGCGTGCTCGTGCAAGTATGGCCGTTCGAGAGCGACGAACAGGCTGGACTCTTCAATTGCCTCCTCGCTGCTTTTGGATCGCTCACTCATACATAGACATGCGTATACAGGTGACTGCTTCACGGCACAAGGGAGGATCGACTCACCTGCTTGCCGGCCTCACCTGCTTGACGGCCCGCACCTGCTTGACGGGCCGTCAAGCAGGTGAGTCGATCCTCCCCTGTGCCGTGAAGCAGTCACCTGTATACGCATGTCTATGTATGAGTGAGTGATCGAGAAGCAGCGAGAGGCATTAGAGAGGAGCACACCACACCTCCCTCGCCCATTATCATCGTGTCTCGGTTGCTTATTGCGTGTCTCATTCAAGGCGTTTGTATTCAGGTGACCAAGTGATAACGCGGCCCGCCTTGCAGCAGGTGACGTTGTGGCGTCGCCAGCTCACCTGCTGCGAGGACGCCATCGCGACACACCACACCAACGGCAAATACAAGAACAATGTGCACCGGGTCGACTTCCAGCAGTGGGTGCTCAATCGATTAAGACCAGCGACAGCGTCGGCAGCGATAGCTGCAGAGGTCAGCAAGGCGAATAGCAGATCCATCCACCCGTGTAGGTGTGTCAGCTTCGCCACGTGTTTGTGAGATCGGTTGAAGTTGTCTTCGCCGCGCTTTTCTCAGATCGGTCGATCCTGAAGACGTTGTATGTGAACTTTGGACCAGGTTCTATGTGAACAAAGGCCACGCTCGAATCGATCAAGGGCGTCCTTTGTACAGGTCCCCAAGAGGCATCTACCTGGTGGTACGACCGATGTAGCGCAAGGCGTCTGACAAGGCTGTTGCTCTCACAGATGATGGGTGATAATGGGTAAGACGGCTGAGAGCCTCTGTCTCCATTTCGTTTTCCTTTTCTCTTTGGTCTGCCGCAGTGCGGACGCGTGAAAGGGCAGAAGAAAGATGGAGCCTCTCTTGGTCAGCCTCTCTGGACAGTGTAGCCTTCGCGTGCGGGAGCATGGGCACGTAGAGCGCCATGACATTGTGCGGGCAGGGTTGCAGACGGACTGCGGGATGACTGTGTGGACAATGACTGACACGATGGATTTTTTTGACTGGCTCCTTCATGTGTTGCGTGAATGCATGTACCTGTTCGAGCCATTCATTCATGAGTTCGATCACGTCGCACAAAAGTCCGATTCATGATAAAGAGTCCGTTTGCGAAGAAAGTGGTGGTGGTGGTTAAGGGTTAAGGGTAAGATTGTCCGTGTGTCCATGCGCTGGGACGGTCGATTACATGTTCGCCTCTAAACTATTGACAGCAACGATCGAAGAGGATGGCGGCGAGCTTTGGCGGAGCTCGCGGCGAGTGAACTGCAGCAGCGCGAATTGGCATTGTGTCTTCCTCCCCCCCCTTGGTTTTCACTGTGTGGTACTGCGTGTTATTTACTCACACATGAGTGTTTGTCTATGGATGCAGGAAAGCTTAACGTGTCTCTGTTTCGCTACTGTCTCTATTGTCAACGGAGCTACTTCCGGCGTATTTTGACGGGCGACTGATCATATATCCACAATTTTCTCGAGCCACAAGTTGCCGCACAAGACAACAACGGTCACTGGAACAGCTTGAATCACACAAAGGTTCTCATTCACTTCGACTCGGAGGCAAGACGCCCCCATAACAGGCCCCCACCTAATGACAGGGCGCCGTCTCCCTTTGCAAAGCTCCACCGATGCCAATGCCTGCCGTCCTACCGAAATGCCCTGGTCTTCCTATGCATCATCGTCTGCCTCGAATACCTACATGTCTGCCCTTTATGGCCCCCCCCCCATTCAGGGGGGGGGGGG
>CDMY01000874.1:2480-13793 GCA_001179505.1 Vitrella brassicaformis | reverse complement strand
CATGGTGTCACCCACCCACTTACTGTTCATCTCATCGATGAGGAGCACACAGCCGCCGTCACCCAGCCACTCCTTTATCGTCTTGTCCGGCACGTCCACCGTCTCCATCCATCGCTCGAAGTCGTTGCCCACAAGACGGCGCGTCTCATCGGTGGCCACCGACCAGCCGATTCGCTTGAGCAGCCGCTGTTCCAGCGATAGGGTCTTCTCCACTCTCTGGTACGAAGTCCGATCGTTGAAAGTGATTCTGATGGAGGGCACTTTCTCCTTGTCGCGGAGCCGGCGCCCAATCTCCTTCAGAAACCGGGTCTTGCCTCCGCGGGGGTGGCGGGTAAGACTGCAAGCACATGCAGCATTGCAACAGGAGAGAGAAGAGGCGTGTGTGCATGTGTGTGTGTGTGTGTGTGTTTTGGCACTTTTGAGTGCTTACGACATGAGTGGAATCCGATCTGATGACCCAAGAGAGCTGTCGGAATCCTTGTACCACCGCATGATGTCGCTGACCACTTCGCTGAGATCCTTGTCACCAATGAAGTAAGCGGGATCGATGCTAACGAGATTGATGGAAGGCACGAGCTCCTCCGACGACGGCGACGGTGACTGTTCTCTGAGCGACTGTTCTCTGAGCGACAGCTCGTTGAGGTCTTTGAGGGGCACCAAGCCGTCAGGCGTCACACGCAGCCTACCTGCATTTGACACACACATGCGCAGACAACACACAGCGGTGTGTGAGGGGCAATGCCGCTCGTCTGCTCTTCCCCCTTGGTCGCTCACTCACCCTCTTGACTCATCCTCATGTGAGAAGAGAGCCGAGATCGCCGCCGTGCCCACCCAGGCATCGCCCTAGCCTGCGCCTTTGCCGCATGGGCTCGATGAGTATGAAAAGCAACCAAAGAGCCGGTGGCCATCTGGACCATCAGGAAGCACGCAAGCAGCAGAGACGATGCCGAAATCATCATGCCGCTTCTGAAGATCTGAGAGAGGGGAGCACCAACAGCGAGCGTAAAGGTCATGGAGCGCTGCACTCGTGAGTCGGCAGGGATGGTCCAGCAGAAAGATGACACAAGAGTCGGCAGGGATGGTCCAGCAGAAAGATAACACAATCCGACAGGATTGGAGGCCTGGAGGAAACGACACACCAACGGTCAGCTCCTCGTTCGTTTCACGTGCGTCCGAAGCCAAAGATCGGCTTCAACCGGCAAGGGGACACGCTCGGCAAGTGAGGTAATGCGGCGATGTCGTGTCAGGATTGCCAGCTTGGCAAGACGAACCACTGCGAGCTTGTAAGCTAGGGTAGATTGCTGTGTAACGGAGAGAGAGAGGTGGAAGAGGAGAAGATAAGGAAAGAGAAGGAAAGCATTCTGAGGAGACACGAACTTATCAGCCATCACCGAAGTGAGATCTGTGTTGACCACCCTTCATGATGCCATACATGGACAGAAACAACTTTGACTGACTGGCCAGTCCATCGGGCTTACTAAGGTAAAAGCACTCTTACTCTGGGACTTACCGCCCAGCAGATCCTCTATTCAGCTAACTACAGGAAAGGTCCTCACCGGCGTTTTCGCTCATGTCGATCTGCGAGCTGACATCACCACAAGGGCAGGCGTCAAGGGCGACAAGGGCGTCACACCACCATCCACAGGTACGCAGAGACCTCGACACATCACTCACAAGGAGAGGCGGAAAGGCAATCGACCTGTGTGTGTGTGCTGATGGTATGCAGGCCCTCGTTAAGCCACACTGCTGCACACCAGCCATGCAATGCATCGACACACGCAAGCAAACAGGTACCAAGACGTACATGGAGATGAGAATAAGCCAGACAGGAAGATCATAGCGTACTTACACAAGACGCTGCTAGGTTCGCACACGCCATCCATTCCACTCGTTCATTCATTTTCCGTGCTGTGTCGGTGTGCCTGCCTGCCTGCCTGCCTGCAGATAGGTGTGTGATAAGGCGACCTCGGTCGTAGCCGGATGAAGAGAATAGAAACGAAGGAAAAGGAGAAACGGAAAAGAAAGAAGAAACCGTATAGCGGCGAGCCCTGGTTCATCAACATGCCCTGTTGAGATATGTCCGTGGCTGTTTGTTATCCTGTTGGTGCCGTGGGCCGCTGGTGGAGCCTTCCTGGCGCCACATGCGCCTTGGCAGGGTGCCCACAGACACACAGAGAGGCTGAGAGCAGCTCCAACGAGGGAGCGGACAGACAGAACGGAAACGGCGACAGATCTCGTCCGCACTCGGTGAGGACCCCACGAGCCGAACAGTGGGATGCACGTGCGTGTGTGTCTGCGTGCGTGTGTGCAGGGCCCCATACACGAAGGACCGTCCAGTCGGTTGGCTGGACGTATATGCCGACGGCCATGGTGGATATGCAGTCAAGATTGACGGTGAGCTGCGGCCTGTGCGGAGAGAGGATGCCGCGGCCGTCATGTTGTACCGCGATCACGGGTAGGTTTGTGGCAGACCCGAGGACACACAGACGACCGACCAATGCATTTTTTCGTTCTCCACGTGGTTGGCTGCGCTGCGTTGTCAGGTCATCTGCGGGGTCTCACGGGCCACACACAGGAGCAGCTGCTGCCAAGGTGACAGGCGCCGACGGCCACAACGCCAGCAATGTGTTCATTCGGTCGCCTTCTGGAACGTTCTATCAAGTGCTAGAGAAGGGATCAGGGCCAAAACCCACGCCAGACCAGACGACCGTTCACGACTACATCGAGTGGTGTTATGACTCGGAGGGCAACCGCACCAAGATAGTCGACCGGCGTGGGGAGTATGTTTGTGTGGCCACTCTGCCTCAGTGGGTCCAAGAGATGTTGACTGACATGCGGGTCAATGAGGTGCGAAATGTCGCTGTGAGGTCGGGATCGAGTCGCTGCGGAGGAGTGGGGCATTTCGCCGAGATGAAGCTAGTGGCCACCCGGTAAGTAAGCGATTGCCGGACGGTTCTGAGCGGTCGGTCTCTCGGGCAGGATGAGCCTTTCTGTTCACTTGGTGTGTTACTTTTTGACATGGTGGTCTTACAGGGAAACCCATGAGGGCTTCATTCTCTATCCATCCGGCGTATATCAGCCAGTCGTGCACAATGGCACTGGGGAAAAACCGACGTGGGACCGGCACGTCGAATTTGCCGCTGCGCATTGGAATGATGGCTTTAACGGGACCGACAAAGTCGACGAGTGCACCAGAGTGAGGCGTCATTTACGTGACCTGTACACGTACGGGTGGGTGTGGGGGCCGTGGAGCCATGAGCATGTGTCAACCGCGTGGCTGAGGGAGGTCCTGATGGACATGCGACTTCACATGAGACGCGGCGAGTCATCGTGCCCGCGCCGCTCTTGGATACCTGCATGAGCCGTGTCCAAGATGGCTTCATGGAGTTCAAGCTTTTGACAATCCTGTGAGTGAGTGAGTGAGTCAGTGAGTCAGTGAGGATCATCTTCATTCATGTGGGTCTGTCCTTTTCTTTCTTTGGTTCTATGTATGTCCAGGCCGTTCGAGGGCGAAGAGGAGCAACAAAGCGGCCCCCCTCCCCAGCCGCCCCCACTCGGCCCCCCTCCTGGCCGCCCTGCATCCATGCCCTGGCCCTCCCTTCGCCCCTGATGTGCCACCGGAGGGACGGAGGGAGGGTGCAATATATATGCGGCAAGTGCAATCAACGCACGAGTGCGAGACACTTAATTGCGTCTACCAGTGGGTCGGTTGTTTTCTTTCTTCCTGTGTCCGTCTCTCTCTCTGTCTGTCTGTCTGTCTGTCTGTCTGTCGTGTGTGTCACTGCAGTGAGTGTGTCTTCCTTTGTGGCCGCAGCTGACGAAGCCCACGATAGTTGATTGACGGCAGCAACATGAGCACAGAGGAGCTGACCCCCCCCTGCCCCATCAACATAGTCTCGAACTTCCCAGTGATGAAGCTGTTGCTCACGGCCATGGGGCTGGCGGTGTCACGCCGATTCACAAGTGCCCTGAGAAGTGGGCGGTGCCGCCAGCACACCTAGCGGGTGAGGGAGGTGGCTCGATAGACGGGGCCGTGGGATGTAGGCAGCGATGGATAAGTAGGCAGGGGTGATAGGTTGCGAGCGAGAGCGACATCCTTTGTGTCTAGAATGATGAGACCTCTCCATCGCTTTTGGCAGAGAGCCAATTGATACCGTTTAACCATTGCCTGCTGTCTCGTTAGTGTCTTGCAGCGTGGCTTATCCTTATCTTTTCATGTGCCGGATCTGCGCGTCTTTCGTTGATTCTTTGCATGCATCGTTTCCTTCCTCTATCGGACAAAAGGAACCTTGACATGTCAGGCAGAGACGAGACGACAGACACCGCAGGCAGACAGAAAGAAACGCCGAAGCCAGACCAAAGAAGACAGACACACACACGCATTCATTCCGCTACTGGTCTGCCCGTCGAGTCGATGCGTGTCAGGAACTTCCTTGTCCCACTAAAAATCGCACATCATCTCTCTCTCTTTGCTGTCTGCTGGTCGATTGAAATTTGGGTCTGTCTCAGTCTTCCCCAGGCTCGATGCGCCTCTCAAACGTTGGGCGCGCACACCCTGTCCATGCCGATTTGCCTGCAGATGCATCCCTCCGCACAGCTGGTGAAGACGCCAGCGATCGTTGTAGGTTTGGGATTCATCCACGAAGTGTAGGGCGAGCACTTCTGATTGGCGTTGTATGCTGCCTGGCACTTCTCGTAAGCCTCCTGTTGCTGGCTCTTGTAGGGCTCCTATATGTGGACAGATGCATGCGCGGAGATTCAGCGAGCATGCATCAGGTATCAAGTGTGCTTGTGTACCGGCGACTCGCATTTGGCAATGCCCGTTTCGGCGGTGCATTTGCATGCGTACCGCACACGGCTTCTCGTGACGGCATAGCCGCAAGGTTTCTCAAAACGACACTGACCGTCCGCAAACGGCGAGCTGCAGGGGTCCCAGGTCTTCGGAGCGCCCGACGTGCTGGTGAGGCTGCCGTCTGCATTGATCAGCATGCACATGATTTGGCAATCGGGTCTGGTGCTTGGCTTGCCTGCGAGCGGATTGGCGTCTTTCTTGAAGCGGGCCGCCGTGACGCAAACGGAGATGGTGGCCACGACGAGCACAGAAAATGATAATCGAAGCTTTCAACGCCATTGCAGGCCTTCCTTGAAAGTTCCTCTCCGAGTCGGAGACGCCCCCACCGCGAGCTTGCGAGCTTAGAGACCCTGCAGGCCATCTACACCTTCCACTGTGCCAGCACAGACAGAGCCAGGCAAAGATCCCATGCGCGTCGGCCACCAGCAGCATCAGCGGCAGCTGGCTGCTGGTTGTCCTCCCCCTGCCCACCAGCGGCACCCACAACAGGTGCGTCACCACCCCAACAATGGCCGACCCATTCCACCCTCCCACCATGTCAACCCCGAGATAACCACAGGCCCTGCCACCCCGGCTATCTCAAGCCTCTCCCAGCAGCCCGTGCAGCCGCTGCAGCTGGCGCCCGACCTGCTCACGTGGCTGGGGTTGGACGGCTCGTCGACCGAGTGGCGGAGCGTCAAGGGCTGCAACCTGCCTCGCATGGTGGAGAGTGGCTACCGCTACTACCTGCCCCTGTCGACCGAGATGACCCGCTACGTGGCGCTTGCCTACTACGAGGAGCATGACGGCTACACGCTGCGGAGGAGCCAGGCAACGCTGGCCGACTACCGGGAACCCAACTCGGTCATGTACTCGCTGCTCTGCTTTGCACACCCGCACAGCAACAGCTTGCTGAGAAGCAGACAGTCAGGCGGCACCAGCAAGGGGGCGGCAGGGGCTTTCCAGAGGGGGCTCTTCGGCTATCGGGGTGGTGTGACGGCTGGTGGTGGTGGGGAGGGTGAGAGGCAGGACAATGACGTGACCATGATGTCTGAGAGGAACGACCAGCCGTCGTTTGTCATCCCTCTGTGTGGCGTGCGCTTCGTCAACAACCTCACAGAAAGAGGGTGGGCACAGACAACCAACAGACAGACAGACAGACAGACAGACAGCATCCACGCTAAACCCTCACAAACGATCGGTTCTGCCTCTCTGTCTGTCCTTTGCTGTGTGCAGGCCCTGCTTCAATTTGGATGCGCGTGGCGGCATCTATGAGTTTTCTGCTCAGCGCCACGACTACCGCAACCTGTGGAACGCCATCCTCGTCAAGGCGGGCTGCCGCGAGCTGATCTTCACGGACCTCTACTCGCTCACCGAGTATATCGGGGAAGGCTCATTCGGCAAGGTGAGCTCTGTTCTCATCGGTTGGTTGGAGGAGTGTGCATGCATGGGCGTGTGGGCGTGTGGGCGTGCGACTGGCAGGTGTACGTTGCCAAGGAGATCTCGTCCGAGGACGAGAAGATCGTCAAGGCGGTGCCGACCAAGGATGTGGATAGCTCCAATATCCAGGCCGAGATCAACATACTCTCGCGCATCGACCACCCCTACATCGCCAAACTATACGGCGCTTACGAACAAGGTGTGCACGTGCACACAAGAAGAGGTCACTGTCCCGCATCTCTCTCTCTCTCTCTCTGTGTGTGGATGTCAGAGAACTATGTGTGTCTGGTGATGGAGTATTTGCGTGGCGGGGAGGTGTACGACTTCATCCAGGAGCGGGGCGCCTACCCCGAACACGTTGCGCGAGTCGCCATCTGGCGGATCCTCCTGGCCCTCAAGTGCCTCCACTCGCTCAACATCGTCCACAGAGACCTCAAGGTAACACACAGAGGGCGCGCCCATATCATTCATTCGATCGCTGGCTTATTTGTTTGCGTAGACTGAGAATTTGATCTTGGAGGATGAGTGCGACGGCTCGAGCGTCAAGGTCATCGACTTCGGCCTGGCCTGCCACACGAACAACCACAACAAAATGAACATGAGATGCGGGTCGCCGGGATACGTTGGTAGGCACCTCACAAACAAACAGACGCACAGAAAAACCCACGCTCATCCCCTTCTGTGTGCCTGCTGCTGCGTGCATGTGTTTGTCAGCGCCCGAGATCCTCGAGAACCGGGCGTACACGACCAAGGTTGACATTTTCAGTGCGGGGGTTATATTCTACATCATGCTCAAGGGCTCCCCGCCATTCGCCAGCCGCAGACGGCCCGGCGGGGTGGAGCCCTCGCGCGACGACGAAGCCAGGGAGATACTCCAGCAAAACCTCAGGTGAGATGATCGAGGTGCGCTCAATCAATCAAAGGCAAGAGCCAGGCCAGGCAGTCGATCGATCAACCACAGATGACTTGGGTGGGATGTGTGTGCATACAATCCACCTCATGGATCGGATCACCTTCCATGTGTGCGTGCGTATGTGTTTGTTTTCAACAGGTGTGAGGTTGACCTGAGTGCGTCTCGTTTTCCTGGGGTGTCGCCCCAGGCGCTGGACCTGCTCCACTGGATGCTCAAACGGTACGCATCCGCGGCGCACTCAGCCCACCCAGCCAAAATGTTTGCACACGTGTCGCTCGTGCAGGGATCCCGACACGCGAGCGTCTGCAGACCTGGCTTTGGACCACCTGTGGTTCCGCTCGACCGACCTGCCGCACCTTCCTCCGCCCTTCATGCCCACCACTGCAGGTGGCGAGATCAGCCTGTCGAGCGAGCAGCCGAGCCAGCCCATTGTCGACTTCGACAACGAGCCGCCGAGCGTCATGGAGATCTGCGACGAGAGCGACGGCTGGTCGGGCATGACGCCCTTCACGCAGCCCCCCAACCCCACCCGCAACCCCCCACACACATACAACAGCGCATACACCAACGCCTACGCCTACCCCTACCCCTACGCAGTGAGCTTCCAACCGTCAGCTGGCGACACAACAAACAGGGACAAGCAGCAGCTGACACTGACGCCGAGCGGGTCGTCGTCCATGTCGTCGTCACACAGCGCATGTTCCTCCCGCTCGCGGCTGCCGCCCCCGTTCCCCACCCCCAGGAATATGGTCGTCAAGCAGAGGGGCCGCGAGCCGCCGCGCACGCCGCTCAACCGCAGCTATGGGCGGAAGGAGGCAGACAGGCGGGAACAAGAGGTGAAGAGGTCTCAGCCGCCGGCGGGGGTCACCATGTGCGACGATGGGGAGGAGAGGCCGGGCAGCGAACAGTCGGATGAGGACCAACGTAAGACAGAACACCAGATAGATGGATGGATGGATGTTTATTGTGTCTGTCTGCAGGTCTGAGGGCGCAGGCCAACTACATGTTGCAGCAGCTGCACACGTCCGTCTCCGTGTACGCGTCAATCGGGGCGGTGCGTCAGCGGCTGGCCACCGAGGGAATCATCGACCCGGAGACGGGCGTCAAGTACCTCAAGCTCGACTGGCGGGACCCACCGGCCAACCGCCAGATCGACCAGGACACCGGCGTCACCATCATGAAAAAGCACCGCAACTTCAGAAGAGACGCAGGCACCAAACTCGAGGACAGGACGCCTTACACAGGTGGGTGACGAGAGACCCACACACGACAACATGCAACAACTCCCCATTCTCTCTCGCTCTCTGTCCATGCGTGGATGAATGCAGGGCTTCGTACGTCGGCGTATTTCCGCGTGAGTGCAGCCCCCCGCCCCCCCGCCCCACCCATCCTCACGCCGTCCAACGGTCGCCGACGCGCATCCGTCACCAACAAGCTGCAGTTTGACGACTCGGTGCAGTACGTCGACCCGCCCCGCCCCCACGAGCCACGGCGGCGGCAGCTGACGGTGCTGGATTTGATGAACGGCAACCGCGGCGAGTGGGAGGTGACCAATGGCGACAACAGTAATGGGAACGAGAACGAGATTGACGGCAAGGCGGCGGAGGGAGAGGACGGCGGGATGCCCGCTAGAGACCCAAATGTGCTGGCGGCTGCCATGGCTGGGCAGAGGAGAAACAGACGGTCAGTCAGTGAGAGACCCGTAACTACACGAGGCCTCAAGTGTGTTGTTTGTCATCATTTATGTATGGCTGCAGCCACAAGACCGATCCCGCCAAGCGAGCTCGCAACATCAGCAGCGAGCTCATGAAGGCCATCCTGGAGGACCACGGCGAGCACAACTGCCCTGGTCTGCAGCTCAAGGACTCCACAGGCGCCCCCCTCACCCGCCGGGTCACCCTCGCCCCGTCCCCACGCACAGTCACCCCTGATCAGCCCCAAGACAACCAGCACCCAAGCCAGCGCAAGAAGGGATCCCCCTACAGGCGCAGACACAGGACGGCGCCCGCCACCAAGATCAGTCAGGAGGCGGCTGCGCAGGCCGCTGCCGAGGCAGAGAGGGAGCACACGGACGGGAGCGACAACGAGACGGCCGAGGGCTCTTCTACCGTCATGCCCACGTCTCACGGCACTGTGGCTGGAGGCCGGACGCACCCATACGCCAACGGCAACGGCCCGTGTCCGCAGCCGTGTGTGGAGGAGGAGGACCACGACCCGCACCATGGCCAGGAGGGTGAGTTGTTCGATGACGACGACTATGACGACACCGGATCGGCCGTCCTCACCCCAAGACACAGGCCCAACCACGGGCATCAAAAACGGGCCGCTGCCATCAACCAGGTACACATCGTATACTCACTCACACCACACCGTCACACACTGTCTGTCTGTCTGTCTGTCTCTTCTCTGCGCTTTCCCAGGACCGTCAGGTGGATCACTATCGAGCACGGAAGCCGATCGAAAGTTCGCCGGTCGAGCTGAGGAGTGGGGGCAGAATGGGCGGGCCGGGCGGCAGTGGCTCGGGCGGCAGTGGCAGCGGCGGGTCCTCGGGGGGCAGCGGAGGGTCCTCAGCTGTCTCGCCACCCGTCTCGGTCCAGGTCTAGCATAATACCTGGAGGGATGGATGGGCTGGTGGGTGGATCTGGGACCGTGTTTTGCTCCCTTGTGATTATGCGGGCCACTACGGTTCTGTTGTCATGGCGGCTGGCTGTGTGGCGGTCCATGGTGGGGGGGTTGGGGGCCAAGTTCGTTGCATTTGTGAGGGTGGCGGCCGGCTGGGTGTTTGCGTACTTATCGCACCTTGTTTGGTATGGATGGATGAGGTTTCGTGCATGTGTGTGGGGGGTGGGGGGATTGACCGATGGCGTGTTTTCCCCTCTCTCCTGGTTACCTCCTTTCCTGCCTGCCTGCCTGCTTGGTCGACTGCTTGCCTTCTTCCTTCCTTCCCTCCCTCCTTTCTTGCTGAGCATTTGTGCGCACGTACGCGGAAGGGACTGAGGGCGTTTTTTTGGCGCTTTTGTAAGAGCAAGATGCCACTGGGTTATTTGTGGGGTCGGGGCAGGGATGTGTGTATGTGGACGCCGAGCGAGAAACTCGGACAGACAGACAGAGAGACAGACAGACAGACAGACGTAGGCGTAGCAAGTGATTTGATTGTCTAGAGCGTAGGTAGACAAGATCAGACAGACATACAGACGTGTGCGGGCGGTGCAGTGCTCTGTGTGTGTGTGTGTGTGTGTGTGTAGTTGGCTGCATGGCGCGTGCGGCGTGGTGCCATGTGTGCGATAGCTCTCGAGCGTCCGTCTCTCTCTCTCTCTGTCTCTCTGTGCCTGCCTCTCCCCCCCTGTCCCTCTGCCTCTCCTTCTGCTGCTTCTTCTTCTGTGGGGTTTTTGGTGCGTACTTGCATACCAATCCTGTCTAAGCCTCTGTTATCTGTCTGTCCCCCTGTCTGTCTGTCTGTCTGTCTTGTGCTACAGCGGTAATCAATTGGCGTGAGTGTTGTGTGTGTGGTGTGTATGCAGGTAAGGTAGGTGTGGCCGACCGATTTGATGCTCATTTGCACTCATTCATTGAGAGATAGGGATGGATGGATGGATGACGCTCTTCCCTTTCTCTCTGTCTGGTTGCTATCTATCTATCGCATGTAATCAGACAGGCTCCCGCCCACGTGGCGGCCTGGTTCCCTGTGTATCTTGCTTGTGTCGGCTGGCTGGTTCCCTCCCTTTGCTGGTCGCTGCCAGACACCACGCCAACACGCACCATCCGCGTACGAACGAACGTTGCCTAGCCGTCCGTACGTCTGTACGTCTTGATGCCGTGCTGCGAATGGCATGGCCATGCCGCAACGAGTGAGTGAGTGTCTCTCGCGCGAGTGGCGGTGTTTTTCGGAGACGGGGGGGATGGGATGGATGGGCGGTTTGCCTTCCTTGCAAGTGATGGCTGGCTGGCTGGTGAGTGAATCCCTCACAGACACTGATTGCACGGCTGGATGGATGGATGGATCGAGGGCTGGGGGCATGAGAGATGTACTTGCCGAATTTTGTCTGCACGTGGATGCGTGGACTGTGTATGTGTGTGTGGTCATGTGTTTTTTGCCTGCCTGCCTGCCTGCCTATGAGTGTGTGTGTGG
>CDMY01000873.1:0-12740 GCA_001179505.1 Vitrella brassicaformis | reverse complement strand
TCCCCTCCCCCCCCCCCCCACCTCTGCTGTGCTGTGCTTTGTTTCTCACCACTCGTTTGAAGTTCTCGGGCATATTGTCCATGTGTGTGGAGCCCCTCCCCTCCAAGTCCTCCTGTGAATGGATGGACACACACACACAGACCCATAGCGCACGCCTTTGTCCGTTGTCCTCCTGTGGCTGTTGGCTTGTTTTCTCACCTCGTGTGCGTCGAGCCCCGAGCCGCTTCGCATGGGGTTGAGTTGTGCAACGCCTGTGTTTGCACGCACCGGCACACAGCAGCACGTGAAGAGCCAAGACATCGAAAACCCGATCCCACTCAGGCCTCCGTCTGGAGCGACACTTTCCAATCCACAAGCACTGTCGGGCCTCCGCTCCAGCTTCTCTTTCCTCACCTGCGAGCTAAGCCGAGAGGCGAGGCGAGCTTTTATCGGGGCCGAGGTGCATTTCTCCCCTTTTCCGCGGCGATGTCGAAGGGCACGAGTTGTGCGAAGGCGATTCAGTTGTGGGAGGAGAAGAATGAGGGAAAGACGGCCGCAGAGGCGGAGGCCGTGAAGCTCACGTGCATGATCCCTCCCGTCGACAAGATGGACAACGCACTCAACAGCCTGGCGGTCTGCAAGCATCTCAGCCTATCCACTAATGCCATCGACAGGATGATCAACCTGCCCGGACTAAGTGAGCGCATAAGAACGAAAAGAAGAACGGGGCAGAAGATGGGCAGAGGAGGCGCATGGACGGCGGGAGCCCCTGGTGTTTCTGCCTGTGTAATTGTGCCGTTGTGTGTTGTTGTTTGTGTCATGTGCAGAGAGCCTGGAGATACTGTCTTTGGGACGGAATATGATCAAGAAGATCCAGGGGCTTGAGGAGGTGGGGCAGACGCTGAGGGAGCTGTGGATATCCTACAACCAGATTGAGAAGCTCGACGGGCTGCAGCCTTGCGTCAAGCTGCAGGTCCTCTTTATGAGCAACAACAAAATCAAGAGCTTCGAGGAACTCGAAAAACTGGTCAGCCCAGCGGCCACGTAACAGAAAGAGACGGCGTCTCCCTCCCTTGTCGGTGGCCGATGGTGCATTCTCTCTGGGTGGTTTGGTGTGCGATGCGTGCAGGCGTCTCTTCCCGAGATCACCAATGTCCTTTTTGTCGGCAACCCCATCTATGACGGACTCACAAGGGTGAGAGAGAGACATGAGGGGGAGAGAGAGAGAGAGAGAGAGACGCCAATCGACTGGACCAAAGATGTGTGTCTGTCTATCTCCGTGTGTGGCAGGATGAGGCCAAACCACTGGTGTTGAAGAGGGTGCCAAATGTCAAGACGATTGATGGAGAAATGGTCAGAGAACCACCACACACGAATGGAAAAGCGCCGCAGAAAGTTTAACCGGCAGTCCAGATGTGTCTGTGTCCGCTGTGCGCATTTGTGCGTGTCAGGTCACGGAGGAGATCAGGCAGAAGGCCCTCGAGGACTGATCATGGCCTGATCTGTTACGTGTCATCCGTTGTGTCCGCGTGTTCCTATGTCCGTGTTGCTTCCATGTATTGACCGATGCGTCTCCCTGCGTCATGACGGTCAGCTGGCACTTGACGGTACGTATGTTGCGTGGACCCCTGTCTTCTACATGTGCCTTTTTTCATCGCGCTTCTTAATTCCATGTCCTGCTCCAGTGTTGATACATATATCCATCCATCCATCAGTCCCGATGGGCCCGTGCCATAAGCACCGCCTTCGCAGACACAAGTGGCTGGCCATCTCCTACACACACACACACACGTGAAAGCGATGAGAACATGACAAGAGATGAGAGATGACCTCCGCCGTGTGTATGTGTCTGTGTGTAGGTCTCATACCTTCCTGCTGCCACACGAGTTTTGCGCCGTTGCCCTGGTCGCCCTGCTCCGCCTCCATGGACACCACCACTGAGCCGAGTGACCGGCCGGCGCGCCGCAAACGAGGCTGGAGGCCAAGATAGGGCACCAGCCGTCTTGCCCTGGCAATCAAGCAGCTGGGCAAAGGAAGAACATTTCTCCACGATATAAAGTGTAGGCAACGATGGGCAGACCTGATAAAAGGCCAGACAGACACGTCAGAATTGAATCGCCCATCATGAGACACGACAAGACTCACCATGTCCCCCCCACCCATCTACAGAGTGACATGGTTGCCGTATTCTGTAGATGGTGGGCGACGTGTCTGTCTGCGACTGATGAGGGGGGCTGTTGCTCTGGGGAGGGAGCACTACGCACTTGGTGGTCTCAGTGTCGTGTGCGGCGGTCCCTGTGGACAAGTAGGTGACACACGAAGATAGAGAGGAAGCGATTGACGTGTGATAAGCCGTGTATGTGTCGGCTTACGGTTTGTGGCCGAGGTGCTGTTTGATGAACCTTTCTGCCACGGCGGTCGTGGTGGGGGGGCGGCTCTCATCAGTGGGGGCCAAACCTAGCTCTTTCTTGCGCTGCTCGTACTTCTCCAGTCGCTCCTCATACGGCAGCTCCGGGCCACTCCTTTGGGGGCCTCTTGAGGAGGGTGACGGCGCCGTTCACGAGCCTTGCACCACTGCCGCTGCTGCCCGCCGCGGCTGGTCCGACAGGTGGACCCGCCGGCACGCTGCCTTTTGCCACCCACAGCTGCCGCGTCTTCGCCCCAGCGTGATTGCCCGAGCCTGCCTGCCCGATGTGGCTCTGCAGCTGCGACTGGGGGGTCGGGGGTGGCGATGGACTTGTGGGGGTCTCATAGGCGGCGGGGGCTGCGACGGAGGAAGAGGGGGGCGGGTGGCGCTGGCGCTGCTGCTGCTGCTGGTGCTCGAGGATGTATCGAGCTTCTTGGGCACCTCCAGCCGGAGGGAATAGCCTGACAGACAAAGCACGACCACACCGAGTGCTTCTCGAGGGGTCGAGATTGTGTGTGGTGTGGTTGTGCGAACCGAGTAGGATGAGCCACAGACGACCTTGACGGACAGGGGGTGTGTGTGGTGTGTGTGGGAGGGGGCGGCACCGCGGGAAACCAGCTGGGCGGCGGGGGGGGTGGTGGCTTGGGAAGAAACCGCTTCAACTGGGGAAACGCCTGACGGTGCACCAGAAAGAAAGAGGGAGCAAGTCATTCGGCTCTACATTTCTCCTCTGACTGACTGCCCTGTGTGCCTCTCTGTGCTTCCTTCCTGCCCTCCCCCTTTGCGCTGCGGTGCGTGCGTCCCTTCACACATACGTACCGCCACTGCAGCTGTGATAAACTCCTTGTAGGTCCAGTTGTTGCGCGGCACCTGTATGCCGCTGCAGGTGAGATCGGCGTGGGTGCGCAGCAGGTGCTCAACGACACGCCCCTCGTCTCGCTTCCAGATGGTGTAGGTGATGCGATGGAACTGCGTCGCGGGAGAGCCAGATGGGTACCACTCGCCCGGCAGTACGAAGCAGCTCGCGATTGCCGCGATGGCGTGGCGGAGGAAGTCGACCTGTGTGATCCGGCCGTCGTAGCCGAATCGGTCGTAGCTGCGCATCAAACCCACGATGGCTATGGCAATGGGGGAGGTGGGAGGGGAGGGCTTGGGTGAGGGGGGAGGGAGGCGTGGCCTGTTGCTACAGTAACCGGTGGAGCTGAAGTCGAAAAACAGCCGCTCGATACGCGGCGTGGAGGGCGCCCCTGGCAAATCCGACTCCTGATTGAGTCAACCGACCACAAACACAAGACACAGTAGGTGGTGCACAGGTGTCTTGTGTCATCCATCCGTGTGTGAGTGCGCTCGCCTACGTCAAGTGCTTGCTGTTCTTGCACTGTGGTCGTATCCATCACTGCTACTGCACCACCCAGGCCGCCCTGCCCTCCTTGACTGCCGCCCGCCACGGCCAGCGCCCCCCCGCCATCTCACTGCCGCTCTCGGCCATTTCAGGGGCGCCGTCCTCGTGTAAGGACGGTAGAGCAGCGATCCCTCGAGTGTCCGCCTGGCCACGAGCCATGGCGGCCGCTGCTGGGGTGGTTGGATTGCTGGGGTCGGAGCTTAGCGTCGCTGACCACGAGGCCGAGGTGCACGAGTACAGGAGGGACCCTTCGCTGTCACGATCACCTGCTATCGCCCCCGCGTCACGCTTCTGGGGGTTTTGAGCTGAGGTGAAGGGCTCGACATCAGCATTGCACGCGAATCAAAGGGTGGTGGTGGGGCAGCGGAGGGCTCCTCATCGCCTGTCGGTAGTTAGTCATGCTGGCTGGGCTCATCAGCCCCTCCGGGCGACAACACGCCAGCAGCCAGAAGAACATACACAGCGGAAGGCAGAGCAATCACGTTGGTTTTTTTTTATTACGTCTCGCGAGCTTTTTCTCGACGAGCTTTTTCTCGCCCTGCTATCCCCCATTGCATTTTCAGAGGGGAGCAGCAGGGCCGGCGGATCCGCATGCGACCTGAGGACACGAGTGGCAACTGCCAGATGTTCTCTCCGACAGCAGTGCATCTTCCCCTGTGCGCAGGTCTGACGCGCCCTGGAAATCGTCTCTCAGGGTGATCTGGAAAGCCACAACATCCACCAAACACTATGTCACCGAAGCCGAAGACAACGGATGCAGTCATTGCAGCGGCGAGGATTCCTGGCCGCATGTGGCGTTGGCCGGCCAGCTGTCGGTTGCATGCATAGTGTACGCGGTCCGAACCGAAGGAGGCGGCCGTACGACCTTCTGCTTTGGCTTATCAGGAATCTCTTGACTCTCTCTCCTTCCTTTTCTTACACGCGCACTCACCCTCTCTTCGCCTCAGTGCCACTTCCGCCATGCTGTCGCTCACTGCTCTCGTGTTGCTAGGACTGGTTGGCTCTGCCGTGTGTGAGGATGAGTGGGCGGAGATGGACCCGACACCGCCCGGTGATGGGAGCGCGCCGATAGTGGGCGTCAACATCAGCGACACGGGCGGTGGCGGCAATCTGAATATCACAATCAACTTCAGAGGTGCGGGGCAGGGACGAGAGGAGGGGAGGGAGGTGTGAATGCTCGTGTCGTGGATGTGTCTTGCTGTGTGTCAGACGATGTGCCGCCCGAAATCGACACGGTAGTGTCGGCGAATGGCGTGTCACTGATCCCAGGTACGCTTGGTCACGGGGATTGTGTTGTGTGCATGCGCACTGGTCTGGGTTGTGTGTGTTGTGTCAGATGACTTGGTGTCCGATGAGCTTTTGGAGGACGCCATCTTGACGCTCAACGGCGAAGGCGTACCAGCCAAGCAAGGTACGCAACAGACCGGCAGACAGTCAGGCTCATGGCTGCCATGCTGCTGTGCTGTGGTGCCCGTGCATGTCTTTCCCTCCTTCCTCCCTCACCAACAGAATGCAAAGGTCTGTACAGCACGTAGGAGTTCGCCCACCGTCAGCTTGGTTGGTCTTCATTGCTTGTGTCTGGTGCGTGTCTTTGCAGAGGCCACCCCAGCTCTCGCCGGCTTCCGTCTTGTCAACACGAAGGACCCCTCCCAGCCTGAAGGCCAGGGGGAGCTCATCAAGGACAGCACGACTGGCTTTGTTGTCCCTGCTGAGATGGGCCTGGACTTCACCTTCACGGCCGTCCCTGAGTCGCCGTGCGTCACGGCCGTCCAGTTCCTCCTGTTCGACAAGGGCACCTTCATTGACTGGGACACTTTCAGGTCCGCCCAGCCATGTGCTGTTTGTATCTGGCCTACCTTTGCTTGTTGCTTGCTCGTGTGTGTGTGTGTGTGTGCAGAGATCCTCCCTACCTCGAGAAGGCCGTCAAGGGCAGCAACGCCTTCAAGGCCTTCGGCGCGGCCGGCGGCAACGGTGGGAAGCCAGCTGCCTTCGCCAGGGGCGCCCATGAGGCCATCGCCGGGCCAGGCGTCTTCACTCTGGCGGCCATCCCCTTCAACGACGAGACAGAGGGCAAGGACATCGAAGTCACATGTAAGCAAAACGAGGGGGCTGACTGGGTGGGGGAGAAATGAGTTTGTGTGTGTGTGGTTGTCTGTGTGGTGCAGTCGAGGTGTCTGCCGGGCAGCAGAGCGAGGAGTTCCTCGAGGGCCCGAAGTGACGAGCTGATTGACCGCCCTCTGTGTCTTGTCTTTCTTTCTGTATGTCTACCTCACCCCAGTCGCTACTTTTTTGCAGCTCAAGTCAGATCCACTCAGTAGGTTTGGAAGCCTTAATCTGATCCTGCTTATATATCTGCGCTTGTAGAGCCTTCATGCTGCGCGTGTGTACGTATGTAGTCTGCGTATACATTCCTCTCTGCATGTTGCACACAGCCTCGTATATATGTCTCTGTAGCTGTCCGGTCTCTGTATGTATGCGTAGCAGCCGCTGAGTTGCATACACATGACGTGATTCACACGTGCGTGTTGTTTTTGAGTCGTCCCTCCGGATGCTGTTTGGCCCTTTGCCCGCTTTATCTGTTCGGCGGGACTCGACGGAAGGAGAGATAGAGACAGACGATAGGACTATCCTGCCTGCGTGGCTGCTGAGTTCCCTAGTGTCTCCCGCCCCTGAGTGCCATTCCCTTTGTGTGGCTGAAAGAGGCGAGCAGAGATGTGAGCACCAGCAGGGGCATGTATGAGACCTGCTTTGCCTCGCGAGTGTGTGTCTTGTTGACTGGGTGGAGGTGTGTGTGACGAGGTCTGACTAACAAGGACTGCATGTTGATATCACTGATGAATTGATATTACTGATGAATTATTGTGTCGTTGACTCTGCGTGCTATCTACCATACGTCTGGTGAACTGCGTCACTCACATCCGCAATGCGGTTGAGCGTGGACTACACCCGGTGACACCATACTACCCGGGGTGTAGTATATGCTGGACCGCAAGGCAGATGTGCGTGTTGATATCACTGATGAATTGATATTACTGATGAGTTGATGTAATTGATGATCAAGCACTGCACATTGAAGTGGCGAAAATCTTAGGTTGCGCAGCAGTCAAATCTTTGACTACCGATCCCGCTTGGTTGACTTTCGTTGCAACAAATGGCTCCCTTGCTGATGAATGATTCGGGTCATGCGGTGACTCGCGTCATGCCGTCATCAAACTTGAAGGAAGTGTGAACTGACCTGTCCATCACACCACGCAATCAACCCAGCCACACACCTGTACACGCAGGTCAACACAGCTGAACAGCCAGAGTCACTCTGGTGCTGCATGGTGTCCTGACTTTGACAGCATCGCAGTCTGCTCAAGTAAGAGCATTCATCTGCACAGACACAGGGTGTCTGCTCTTACTTCGACACAGCCACGCAGCGCTGCAACAGTCAGAACGAGACAGCAGAGGCGGCATCCATCCATCCATCCACCCGTCCAGAGAGGCACACAGGCACGGAGACAGACAGCCAGACAGGCGTCAATTGTCCAGGCGGTGATAAAAGAAAAGCCTAGACCATTCATCCAATCGAGGTGGGCAGACACGGACGGATCATGTGTACGACGTATATGTGGGGCAGATAAAGGAGAGGGCGGCCAATCGATGGGAAGGAATAAGTACATGTGTGTGGGTGTGCATGTCGATGTGCCTGGCTCCCAGGCGCTATCGCTACGCACTCGCCTCCTTGCCTCAGGCCCTCAGCCACAGAAACCCACACCACCTTCGATGCATGCATCCGTGAGGTAGGCAGGCGGGAGGGCACGCGGGCAGCCCGGCTACTTTACAAAGGCACATCCGTCCATCCACGTGTGTATGTATGTTTATGTACGCCTCTCTCCCCTCCCTCCGTCAGAAAAGGGGCAGCTGTCTTTGCTCCTTCTGCTGCAGCCCTCTTGATCTTTGCAAATGCGACAACAAGCGACAGAAAAACACCGCACAGACAGACAGCCAGGCAGGCAGCCGTCAGCGATCCACGCATCTATGTACACAGAGGAGACAATACAGGCCGGCCCTCAACCACCCACCACTCGTCCGTCCACCTCAGCTGCAATATCGACCGGAAAAAACACTCTCACACACAGGTGAGGCAGGGAGGTATGCATACACTGGCCGGCTATGCACTTTCTGCTCCCCCCTCCTGGCCCTCCCCGACCCCCTCGCCGTTGCCATTGCCACTGCCATTGGTGTTGGGGTTGTTGGCCGCCGCCGCCGCATTGCCGTCGCCTTGGGCGTGGTTGCCGTGCTGGTGGTCGTGCAGTTCGGCCATGATCATGGCCTGGACAATGGGGCCCATCAGGCTACACAATACGCAATACACAGAGGGGACAAAACAAGCTGATGTGGTGTGTGCTGAGGTGAGGGCTGCTGTATGTGGAAAGTCAGACTTACGCAGGCAATCCGATGGCGCCGCCGCCAAAGGCGAACAGCATACCTGCACCAGAACGGCAAGACACCATACCACAGCACACCACACCACAACTCCGTGATCGCACCACAGTGCCTCCTGCGTGTGTATGTTATGTGAGCGTACCTAGCGGCAACCCTTCGATGACTACCGACTGCACCATCCCGCCCATCGCGGCGCCGTGTGGCGGCCCCTGGCGGGGCGGCTGCACCGTCACCACCTGCTCGTACCACTCTGACGCACCACCCGACGACGAATCGCCCCCGCCAGCACCCCCCGCAGCAGCAGCAGCGCTCGAGGAGCTGGCAGACGAAGACCTGATCACAGATGGATGGGGAGGGGACACACGTGGCGTTGCGTGGCGTGGTGCGGCGCGTGGTGCGGTGTGTTTGTGTTTGCGCACTTGTTGGTTCGCGATCGGAGAGTCATGGTGTGCTGGCTCTTGCAGCGGCGGGTGATCTTGAGGAACACCTCGCGGCACACGGGACACTCGTTGCGCTGCTTGGCCCACTGCACGACACACGCATAAGCTCGTCTAGTGTAGCGCGGTGCGGCGTCCGTATGATCTCGGCGCTCTCGGTGGCTATACCTACCTTGCTGATGCACGGGAAACAAAAGGAATGTCCACAGCCCAAGCGACCCTGTGGAATACAGAGAACACAGAAGACACACAACAGTGACGCTGCTTCTCCCGCCCTTCCCCAGGCTCTCTCCATGTGACTCACCACATCGGCCGGGCTGCGGCAGCACTGACACACGGAGCAGATATCCTCCTCGCTACCTTCGTCCTTCTTGGGCGGCCCCTCATCACCAGCCTTCTTGTCGGCGATGGCGGCCTCCTCCCCATCTTCCTTGTCCACACCCTTAGCCGACTCGCTGCCCTTACGGCGACCCGCACCTCGACCGCGGACACCCACACGGGCCTCCTGCAACACACACACACACACACACACACACACACAAGACACACAGAAAAAGCACAACCAAATTCCTGTCAACCGTGTCCTGACTGCTGGTTGCTCTGCGCTGACCTCAGCCTTGTCCACGCGGCCGGAGCTGTCACGAGAGCCGTCTCTGCGCCGCCCGCGCCCTCCACCGTCCCTCCCGTCACCCACAACAGCAGCCGCAGCAGCCAGGGGAGCGTCGCGCTCAGGTGTGCGGGACCGGCCATTGCGGCCGCGACGACCTTCACGCGCCGCTGGAAGGGAGCTCATGACGGACGCACAGGCAGTGACGGCTCAGATAGCTCAGGGGCTTGCTCCTCCAGGGGAGTTGAAGAGGCCTTGTTTTGCTGGTGCAGCTGGTAGTGCTATGGCTATCGTCACTGAAGCTCCAAAGGTTGATTTGACGCCTCTTTCGTCTTTTTCCCCCTGTGTTTTCCTTGCGAGCTTGAAGGACAAAAGCTCGCTTTTTCGGGAGCTTTGAAGGGAAAGTGATTCAATCAACAGGATGGATGGGAATGCGGCTGATCGTGCAGTAGCTCAGAAACGCGAAGACGTCGTGATGGAGAATGCAGACATTGGCGTTGCGAGGCCGCCTCGCGAGGACGGAGGCGCAGCCGACGCTGGCGCGGCCCATCGGCAGCCTCGGCGGCCCTTCGACGTGTCGCGGACCGTCAAGCGTGCTCTCGAGGAGAGCGAGTTTCTCATCATTCTCGGCATCAACCTCGACATGTGAGAAGAGAATATCGGGAGGCCTGCCAGCGTCCCATTCTGATGTACGTCTGCATCTCTGTGTGTGTTTGTTGTGTGCTGTGTTCAGGAGCACCGAGGTGATAACGAATGCGCAATGTCTGTACCACCGCGTCAACCAGGACCGCGAGAGCCAGTCGTCGCAGGCCTACAGATTCGACGACAAAAAGGTAAGGTGCCCCATACTGGCACACAGCACAGGGATACAATCGCCCCATCCCGTTGACATGACATGCATATGTCTGTGTGTGCAGAGCCTGATGGGTGCGTGTCTGCTGGCGTCATACAAGGCGGTGGTGGAGCCTGACCCCGACCAGGTGCGGCGCAAGATCAAGGAGGAGATCCTCACTCTCAAACGGGTCGACAACGCCGGACCCGCCAACTACGCCGTCGACTTGAGATGCCAACAAGACCGGCAAGACGACACGGCCATGGATAAGGGATCGGCTCCGGCTGCCGCCGATGGTGGTGGTTGTCTCGTCAACGGCGAAGAGGATCCAGTGATGGAGGATGCCACACCGGCTGCCGTGGGTGAGGGAGAGGGGGACGCTGCGCACGGGGGCGAGGGTGAGAGTGACGGTGGGGTGGTGAATCGGCGCTTCGTGATGAGTGTGCGGGGCGTCATGGGACCGAGCATGCATAAGTGGAAGCATGAGACGAAGAACCAGGTTGGTGGGTGGGTGGGTGCAGTGCATGGCAGTGGGTGCATTGGGGGTCCACATACGTGTGTGTAAGGCCTCCCTGTGTGCGTGTGCGTGTGGGTGTGCGTGTCTGTGTGTGTGTGGGTGGGGTCAGGAGCACAAGGCGTTGTCTCAGGAGCTGATGAAGTTTGAGCGCATTCTCATCAACGTCATGGAGTTCCACCCCAAAGTGCACCTCCCCTACCAGGTAACCAACCACCCAAACTCAGACACACCCCTCCACCATGCGCGCGTCCTTTCTCTGTCTCAGGAGCTGGCCTCTCTAGCCGAAGAGCTGTATAGCTTCTGCCACCAACGCAACATCAAGGGAATCAAGGACACCAAGGGCACCACCACCAGTGAGGCTGGCGCAAGCCCACTAGTCGCCTTCACGGACGAGGAACTTGAGAAGGACGACATGCCCGGCTGTGATGAGGGGCCAGAGGCCCCCCTGCCCTCGCTGCAGGAGCTGACTGAGAGGGCGGGGCGGATAGCCGCCGACAGGTACGACACTCACACGAAAGGGAGCAGAAGACAAAGTGGGATGGTGGGGGGATTCCCCCCTTTTGGTGTTGGGTGGCTTTGGTTTCAGTTTTCGTCTGCAGACGTGTCTGCTGCACGACGCCTCCCTCTTCGCCGCCATATCGGTCTTCGTCGCAGCCATCCAGCTGTCCCTCGTCCAGCTGCCGCCCTCCCTCCTGCCGCCCAAACCCAACCCTCCCATCTCCCCCACCCACCCGCACACCATCACGCCCTCACCCCCGCCATACCCACTGTCCCCACCCAACGCGCCAACGCCCACCAATCCCACACCCACACCGCTCTCTCCGTCGCCACTGAGCGATCCCATCAGTGCGGGAGCGGCTGCGAGGGACCAGGGGCCCCTTATTGCAAGCATTGACGAGACTACTGCGGCGGCTGAGAGCGGACAGGGAGGGGTCAAGAGGGCGAGAGAACAAGGGCAGGGGGAGACGAACGCCACTATCGGTACGAGCCGAGCAAGACGAGAAGAGAGAACAGACGGAACGTACCGGATGCATGGTGACTACTCTGCTCGTCTCATGTGCTCAGATGAGGGTGCACCTGCTGCGAAGAAGCCGCGCCGGCAAGAGGACGTTCCGCCACCGCCGCAACAGCAGCAGGCACAGTCGAATGGCCCGTGCGCCCCTCCCCCTCCCACTTCCCCTCCCAAGAACCCTGCCCCGGCGGCTGCACCGTCATCCCAGTCGTCGCAGGCAGACGTGCCCATGCCATCGTCCTCGTCAGTTCCTGACTTGCGTGTGAGCCCCCCACCCCCAGGTGACGACAGCAGCCCGCCCATGCTCCAGCAGGGCCCGGTTCAGACCGAGGCGAATGCGAGTGAGGAGCGGCGTCGGCTGCAGGAGGGCTTCCTTGCTATGCGGGAGTGGGCGGTGCTGCAGAGATGCACCAAGGGGTGAGTATTCTAGCCACAATGTGCATGCCATCTCGCTGTATTTTGTATGTGTGTGTGTGTGTGTGCTTGTACGTGGTGTGTGCAGCAAGTGGCCGCGCGACGAGATAGTTCGGGCGTTTCAGTACGTGTTGAGCGTGCAGAGTCTGCTGCAGCGGCGGACACGGCAGAGACTGCAGCCACACTGGCGGAGGGCGGGGGGTGCGCAGGCCAACAGCTTGCAGAAGAGCCAGACATAATAGGAGACAAGAGACGAGAGAGAGAGCAGCCAGTGCGGTGCTTCGGAGAGGTTTTCCGCATGGAGAGCAGAGCATAGCATAGCGTGGCTGTGTGCGACTCTGTCCATGTTGGTGAGCTTGTATTGCCGTGGATTCGTTCAATTATGTTTCATTCTTTGGAGAAACACTTCGCAACGAATAAGCTCGCATGATGGCAAGGGGGCTTCTCCATCGCAGGAGGCCATGGAGGCATAAGACGGAGCACGGCATCAGCTCCGCCTCCCCCTGACGGTCCTGGCGACATGCGATTCATCGGAGGAGGTCGACATCGGCAGGAGGCGCACCGGAGATGCAAAAAGGCTGACTGGGATAATTGAACCACTCCATGCATCCTCGTGTGCTCCACTCAGGTATGCATCCTCGTGTGCTCCACTCAGGTATGCATCCTCGTGTGGAGCACTCAGGTATGCATCCTCGTGTGGAG
>CDMY01000872.1:0-13820 GCA_001179505.1 Vitrella brassicaformis | reverse complement strand
AGGTGGAGGGGGTTGGGTGTAGTCCGATACACGCTCGCTCATCCGAAAAGGAGGAGAAACAGCCGAGAAATCACCAACTCAATCATGGGGGGTAAGATGTATGTACTACTCCAAACCGACCATTCATGGCTCAAAATGACCGCAAGACGATGAAGAACCTCTCTGTGAAAGAGCGGACCGATGAAAGTGTGATCCCATCGAGAAATACAGACATTTTTGTTGAGGAAATGATGTGTCGGCCCGCAGATGGATAACCTCGGCTATAGCCTGATTGGTTTCACAACAATTTTGATTGTCTATCTTCTGAGATGATCGACGGATTTCGTAAATTTGAGTGACTTCGAGCGAGAAAAAAAGAGTCAATGGGCTTCTGAGAGGCTCCTGTGATTCATTCACCGCAAGATATCACTCCCAAAGTCGCTGGAAAACAAGTGGGTCAGCTCTGTAGTACGTATAAGCGGGTCAAACGCGTAAGTGGGTCAGCCCTGTACTGACCCACTTACGCGGTCCGGACTGTATCATCCATCCTTTTTCGTCGTTTCAGAGTCGTTTGAGCGGGGAAAAAAGAGTCAATGCGATGGAGGGTGGCTCTGGTGAGTCATTCATGGCGAGAAACCCCGCAGAAAACAAGCAGCAGATAAAGCAATCATTGCCTTGTTCGCATAAACCCATCAAATCCATAAAGCAATCACCCCTGTACTGATTGCTTTATGCGATACTTACTGTAATATGGACGCCATGGGGTGAGTCATCAAATCAGCGACGTTCTCACGGTCTTTTCTCTTCCAACAGGAGACACTCTTGTTGGGCAAAGGGAAGGATTATATGACGCACGCCGGCAGCGATGACCTTCGGGTGAAGCAGAACTAACGATCTGTAGATGCCCAGCCATTCATCTCTCTCTCTCTCTCTCTTTCTCACTCCTGTGTGCAGGATGACAATGACAATGACAATCTGTCGACGTCCGGTGAGACCTTGTCAGAGGCGGCCCACAGGACGACTTAATCGTCGATGCTGTGATGACGGGAGGCCCGGGAGGCAACACGTTCGTTCTCCGGGACGATCTTGACAAGGACAAGCAGATGGGACAATGCGAGGTGACACAACGGCAGCACACATCAACGCATCCTGTTACTTTTTGCCATTTTCACCAGCCAGTGTTGATTGTGGCCAGCATTCTCTCTCTGGGTGGATGGGTGGGTGGAAATGGCGGGTGGGTGGGTCGGTCATTCTTATTGTGCGTGACTGTCGATGGAACTCCCGCGAACGCGGGTCGACGAACGGGTACGAGGGGGTAGGGGCCCTCTCGTAACGGAAGGCGATCGGAAAGGGACACCTTACAAAATTTCGCGGATCGAAATATACACACTAACATCCAATTAGCTCGCATAGCTCGCACATCCCGGCTCCAAAAGGAGGTGGGCAGCATCGTGTGATGCGATTTGGCGGCCATTCCTGAAGATCTGGGAAAGCTGAATGAAGAGGTGCTTGCTCGTGATCGACGATGCTGGCCGAGAAACCAAAAATCGGCTCCACTTGTGTGTGACTGAAGAGAGGGGGCAGACGGCAAAGGGAGGTGGTGATGCGGACGACGCATTGTCGCCCCCTCCCCTTGTCGCCCCCTCCCCCTTGAATGGGGGAGGGGGCTGCAAAAGGTCAACTTCCATGAGTCAGTGGTCACAGGCAGAATAGAGCGGGTCGACCACAGAGTGATTGAAGGTGATGATGGCTGTCATGTAGGATTCCGGCACACGGATCTACTCGTCTGGGCGCTCCTGTGTTTGCCTGGCAGGTGCGTTGATGTTTCGTTTGGCCGCATTGCCGCCTTCTCTACTGCACGGTGAGCTGATGGCCGTCACGCAGGATTCTGGCACACCAATGTACTCGTCTGGGCGCTCCTGTGTTTGCCTGGCAGGTGTGTTGATGTTTCGTTTGGCCGCATTGCCGCCTTCTCTACTGCACGGTGAGCTGATGGCCGTCACGCAGGATTCTGGCACACCAATGTACTCGTCTGGGCGCTCCTGTGTTTGCCTGGCTGGCTTGTTGATGTTTCGTTGAGCCGCATTACCTCTCACTGTGCCGTTGAGCCGCATTACCTCTCACTGTGCTTATACACATATGCTCCCACATGTGTGCTCCAGTATGCGGGCCTTCCCGCATTCATATGTGTATGCGCCATGCGCCATTGATCCGTACATCCATAGCATCTGAGCACAAAGCTTTTGTCGTGCCCATGCATGTGTGCGTCCTTGCGTGTTTCATTGTTAGTTGATACGCCGACGGATGGCAATTCAGTGAGTGTCTATACAGCGTACAGAGCATATTGAGCGGGTCAGCTAAATATGGGTCAGAAGGATAGAAGTGCGAGAGATGTCTGACTACTGCTAAAGGTCTCTTGGAGCCGGTCCGCCGCTCCTCGCCCTTGCTTGTGTCGCACCAGTAGCGGTGGGATACCGATGGTGTAGCATTCATATTGCTTCCTGGCCGTCCGTCCGTCTATCTCAGTCTGTCTCCCTTCATGCTTCTCTTCACACTACTTCACGCCTCCCTTCCAATTTTTCATTTTTTTTACACGGAAGCATCGGGGACCAGTACGTCTGATCTAGAGTCTGTATGGATTTGCACACACACACGCAAAGACACAGGCACTCGCAGAAACACATGCGCACCATACGACATGAATATCCCTTCCAATCGCCTTTTCCAGTGTGCCTGCTTTTGCTTAATTTGGTATCGCGCACGTCCCAAGTGGCAGTCTTTTTTGCAGACCTCTCACCTTTCGAGAAATGATGGGGGGGAGGGGGAAGATTGACACAAACAGAAGCTACCCGCATGAAAGAACCCTCAAAAGGATGAGAAACCCCATGAGTTTCTCCTCGATCGGCGGATGCTGTGTGTCTTACCTGCGCACACACAACACGGACACTGACCATGCAAAACAGACACGTCCACGCAACCCCATAACACACATCGGGCCGGGAGGCGACACGTTCATCCTCCGGGAGGGCCCCGAGCCTGCGGAGTGGCACGACACAACATACTGACCAGCAGGCAGAACCAGGCATTTTTCCGAAACCCAGAGGCATCAAGGGAAACCTCAGAGCCGCCAATAATACGAACGCCGTTTCGTTTTCGAACACCTAAATCTCGTTTTCGCTGTGCCGCTCATGTTTCTTCTTTCCTCCGCTCTTCTCCCTGGAGTGCGCCGGACCCTCGGTTTGTCTACCGCGTTTCTTTACGTCGCGCTGATGTTGGGGAGCGCGAAGAGCGCCGAGGTGCACGCCGCCTTAGCTTTGGGCCTGCTGAATTCGCTTATCCCTCTGGCGTCTCTCGCTGCCAGCACATTCTTTCTCCGAACACTTGTTTCAACAGGCCTCTGGTAAGCGAAAAGAGGTGTTGGACTGCGTAATATGCCAATGTTTGTTCGTTCAGGGAGGGCGTCTGCCGTGTGACAAGAGAGGAATGCAGATACGCTCCTGCAGCAGAGCTGGCTATATTTGCTGTAAGCCTCGCAGCCGTGGTAGAGGGCGTTGTCGGGTAACTCATATTGGACATCGCTTGGAACTCCGAGCCGCTGGTTCCACGTGTTCAGGTTTGGGAGTGGGGCAGCATTCGCCGCCGTGACCTTGCACTCTCTCGGTTGGCCGCGTCGGTCTGCCCTTATGGCGGGAGGTTCTCTTGCCACCCTCTCTGCAGCGGGAGGTACGAGTGGCATGCCCATGTGGTTTGGACTTCAGCTGGACGCGAACACCCCAATTGCGATAAAGACGATGGCCCTAATGGCCTTATTGTCGCTGGTATGAGGTTTGAACGGAGATGGGCTCATGTTTGACCCTGTCTCCTTTCCACAGGTGTCTCCCATCGTCGTTCTTCGCCATTGTGTTGATGCATCATCCGCTGCATTCTGTCAGAGCATGGTTATCCCCGTGTTGCTCTTCTCGTCCCTTGGTACCACCCTGCCAGCAGCCTTGCTCTCATTGGTTGACGTCAAGCTCAGCCTCATTGGTGGAGGTATCATAGGCACTTTTGCCGCACTCATAGCCACCCGCTTCCTTCTTCGTCTGAGTGAGGATCCCCCGAGTTCCAGTGAGGGCCCGTTCAACAACGATGAGGGATCAGACGATGGCTCCATTCACTCGGACTCATTATCTGAGGGAGGTCGGTATCCGATGGACATGGCTGGCGGAATGACACATTTTCCGAACAGAGACACGCCTTCTACGCGGACTGCGACATCCATGACGATACAGAGTGGGTCCGAGCGACCGATCACTCGTATTCCGATTGTACATCCCAGGTGCAAAAACGACAGATCCCCAGGTGCATGTACGATAGATCAGCGCATAGCAGAAGGGAGCGACGGCGATTTCCGGGAGGAAGAGAACGCACCGAAAACCCAAGATTGCCCCCGGGTTGACTTGCCATTGGGCTTAGGTAAGGAGGAGTGAACAAACAAGAAGGCAGCCAAGGCGATGACACTTTGTCTCGCACCCCTCATGCATTGTGGCAGGCTACAACCATCAGCTGGAGGACAGCCTACCAACGCCAAATTTCCCTGAACTGGACACAGAGCAGCTGACGGCACAATGGCCGTTTGCACTGGCAATGAGCAGTCCCTCGACCGACGAAACGCCCTTGGGGAGTGACTATATTGGCTCCTTCGCTCCCAATGAGTGTTTGCCAGTCCAGCGTGCCCTATGGGTGCTGAGAGGATGTGTCGCATGTGATCAATCCAATTGTCATCACAGCAAGTCTTGCGCCAACACCCAGGCGTCGCGGAGCAGAGGTAGGACACTAGAAGACACAAGGAGCGATTATGTGTCCAATGAGTGTCTGCGTGCATGTAGCCTCTTCCGAGAGCGCCATCTCAGTGGCTTCGCTGTTTGAAGTCAAAGTGGCCGCTGACTCTGGTGAAAGTCGTTGTGTCGCCCCGCTTTCCCTCGCCCGGCCTACGTCGATGACGTACCCTGGCCCCTCGATATGGCAGTCGACAGTTGCTGCCGATGGCATGAAGCAGGGTGCGGGATTGAGGAGGGACACTAGGAACGTCAGGCTGCAAACCCCTGTATTCCCCGACGAGGAGCAGGGGAGTCTGGAGAAGAGGCTACGGGAATGGCATCGCAAGGACGCAATGCGTCAGGCATACGGCAGCCGCATGCCTATTATACTCTCTGACGAGGAAGCCGAAAGAGCGCTTGGCACAGCAGAACTCTTAGGCGTCGATCAAGTAAAGACAAGATTTGCAGTAGTTGCGAGCAGGTCCGTATACGTCTATCTATATCTATCTGTCCGGTGTTTTCAGAGATCCTTCAAGCAGACGCACAAGCTCCAACGGAACCGCATGCAGCTGTGCGTTGGAGCACTAGCAGCTGCTTTATGCGTCTTCGGTGTGACGCCCCACCTTCTCCCAGCTCCTGAGAGCGAGGCGATGCTGTTGGAGGTAGGGCGACCAAGGCGCGCTGAAGATGGGAAGTTTCATTCTCCTTTTTTGACAGGTGTCGTTGGGTAGCTTTGGCAAGCTCTCCTTATCCGAATCACTCGCTATCAAGGTTGATGACATCTTTGGAGTATCGGAGGCGCGGTGGGATTTTCCCACTCTCTCGCTCCCATTCATCTTTCCTTTCACTCTTCTCGCTGTCGCCATTCTCGTTATCACAAGGTAGTGCGTACATTCACGGCTGGCCGTCGTCTTCTGTGTATTCTGTGGTGCGAACGTTCCTAACATTAGGACATCCCCCATGGTTCCCCTGAAGGATTTGTATCGAATGCTTCAAGGTCCTGCAGCTGCCGTGGTGTTTTCCGTGGTTTTCGCACAACTCTTCAACTCATCTTGCTGGGAAGCCTCCAGCCCTGCGGAGATCATCGCTATTGCAATTGCGCGGCGACTAGAAGGGATTGCCCTGCGAGAATTGCTAGTGGGGTGGCTGCTGTTCTGCTGTGGCCTTCTCACAGGGCTGAGCACTGGCAGCGTTCTGACCAGCAATTTAGCGCTCAGCGAGTTTGCCTTTACCATAGCAACACATTTGGTAACGAGATGACGGAAAGCACACCTCTAGACGTCTCAATTTGGCGTAGCATGCTGTAGGGTCTGGATGCTTCACCTCCAATCACAATGGTGGTGGTTGGGGGTGCCTTGGGGCAGGGCTTCTCGTGCGAAAACCTTCTTGCGAGCGACAAAAACATAAACACAGCTGCGGCTCAATCATCAGAAGGTATTGTTGTGCAAAGCTGGTGTCCGACGCAAAGGAAGAAGCGTGTGTGCCCATGGCTGTCTCAGCCGATACCCTACTGTCGTGGTCTTTTTTCAAAGAGCACTATTTCATTCTTTTGGGATCCTACATCGGTAAGAGCACTTTCTAAATCCATACTTTGGAAGAAGGCTTTCCTTTCTCATTTGTCCATTTCCATTTTCTCATTTGCAGTCCTGACTTGCTGTGTGGGTGTGCCCATTGTCGTTTGGGCTTTTTGAAGAAATCCCTCCCGCCTCGAAACAATGTCTCCGATCACGGATGAAGCGGTGCCGCATCCGAATACCCCAGGACCGCAGACCATGTGGGCGAAGGGCACCAAATGGCGCCCGAAGCGCCGCAGGCATGTCAGCCAATCATGACGGATTAAGCCTTGAATGTGCTTTGAGAGCGGAGCGGGTGTACGCGAGCGAAGCGAGCGTCATGGTTGCCGTTTATGTAGTGTCTCTGGGGATCTCATCTGCCGTAGTAGGATTGTGAACAGCTGTCTTTTCACAATCGAAGCGCTGGTGATGAGCATATGGTATTATTTACCGTGCTGAAGAAGGGGGTCACATCGCATCGTGAAATGGACATTACGAGCGCTTGTCATTCGCGACGTGACTTTGCCATTATGTCCTGTCTAAACGCAAGAGAGAGGGGCATTTATCCCTCAAAAGACGTGAGGTTTGTAATGGGTCGTACACATTCACGGTGTTGAACAAAGTGCCATTGCCTCAGTCTCCAGCATTTAGCGCAAAAAGTGCTCAGCGGGATCTTCACCACTAATGTTGGCCGTGTTGTTCACAAAGTTTCGGCTCGATAAAGAAACTCGACCGATCCTCTTCCAGCCAATTATAGATGTAGCGGTATCTATGCAAGTATAAGCAGTAGACGAACATACCGTAGTAGTAGGTATTGGTCTTTAGTCAAAGCAACAAATCATGTCTTCATCTGCCCCTCGCCTACGTAACACACACCATACCTTTCTATATGTACAAATCCAGACAAATACGTGCGATTCCTGTTAATTATCGTTTCCAGTCATGCCATCCATCGTGACCGAGTTGTTGAATTATTGCGTCAGGACGAGCACGGTGCTCAAAACACGGTCTCACGAGAAACAGACTCCTTATCATTCTAACAGGCTCGTAACCTGGATGAGTAAAGGTATGCGACTTGCAGTCACCGCAGTCACAGCAGGAACAGAAGTCCGCTGCCGAGCTAAGCTTGCGGGCTCGTGGGTACATTTTGAGCTTCCGATGCTAGCTCGTTGAGCGCTATGAAGACAATGATGCTTCATCCGGACAGACAATTTTCTACCAAATCGGGGAAAAGACGCATGAAAGCAGCTCATGTTTTTCGGGCTCTTCGCGCACATGTTTTTCGGGCTTTTCGCGCACGTGGGCTTCTGTTTTCTCTATAAAACCAGAGGCAGGGCGCAAAACTGGCGCGGCCTCAAGCGACTTGTTTGAGACCCGCCACTTGAGACGTGCGCGACAGCAAAAATAAGAGAGGGAGGTACAGAGCGTGGGAGGCAGGAAAAAGGCGACAAGAACGGAAGCATAAAGAGAGACACGAACCGAGACAGACAAGCAAGGAGGGAGGGACAGAGGGAGGGACGCGACGACAAAGGAAAAGAAGAAAGTTTAGGCATACTATTTTCAAAGAAATTTTCATAGAAAATAGTATGTCAGGACCAGAATCGGTCGTAAGCCGTGGGCAGAAACCCGACCCCTGTTTCAGTCTCTTTACTTGCACTGTCAGGTGCGTCAACGTGCCATTCGTGTGGCGGTACGTGCTGTGTTTCAACAGGCTATGGCTACGTGGCCGAGTCGCGCATGTCTACCCATACATCACCACAGCCATGAACTACCATGATGGTTGCTCGTTATCGCAGCAGGCCACAGCGCCAACCGCGGCACAAGGGTCCACTCGAAAGGAGGTCGTGGATTGTCCAGCCTGAACTGCCTTCTTGGCAACAGTGTCGATACGCCGATGAGCCGCCGCCTTCCCGAATGGCTCGTCGGTATCTGTTGAAAAGGACGTCCAGGTGACATGTACCATTTCGACGCCTTTGACTGGTCATGTGGTGTTAGGTTGGAGTTTTTTCTGCACCGCTTGAGTCGCTCTTCTGCACAGGGTCTCATCGAAAGGGGCGGCGACTTCCCAGTCTACCGCATCAACCACGAAACGGTAGCGGTCTTGTGTTGCTTGCAGTACTACAGACACGCCAATATGTCGAACAGCTTCGTGCCTTTGTATCCGTTTGGATCAGAAGCGTTAAACTGATGTAGCCTAGTACGCATAATTGAACCACCACTTCGCACGTTCTTTTCGACCCCCGCCCAATTCGCGGCCCGGGGTGCCCACGCAGTGGGTGCCCCTTACTCGGAATTGGCCTAGAGCCCAATTTGCGCCTTTAAGAAACAACACGTCCGGCAGACAAAACGTTCGATCACGATCGTATGGAAGAGAAAAGGAAAAACGGTAGCGGTGTTGTGTTGCTTGCAGTACTACAGACACTTCAATATGTCGAGAAGCTTCGTGTCTTTTTGTCACGTTTGGATCAGTGAACGTCAAACTGATGTACCCTAAAGCGATCAGCTATTGAACAAAGCTTCGCCGTCAGGCCGTCTAGGGTGCTCCCTGAAACCGCTGCTGCTTGAAAAAGCTCGCGCTTCCTTTCCTCAAAGTCAAGGGTATATCTGGGCGCGAACTTCCTAAAAAGTGCAAGATCCATAACGGAAGTAAGCATCAGGGGCCTCATTTCCGCACCCACCATTGCCGAGCATCACGTGCACGACATCTCCCACCAGCCCACGAGCTCAGCGCTATTCCGTGCCAACTATCCTGCCCTTTGTGCGTCGTCGTTTGAACCTCTGGTTGACGGCCACTTCCCCAGGGGCCTCATTTCCGCACCCACCACTTCCGAGCATCACGTGCACGACATCTCCCACCAGCCCACGAGCTCAGCGCTATTCCGTGCCAACTATCCCGCCCTTTGTGCGTCGTCGTTTGAACCTCTGGTTGACGGCCACTTCCCCAGGGGCATCACTTATGTGCACTCTATATGTCAAGGGTTGATGATCTATGACGGACTCGGTGGGTGGTCGGGCAGAGGGTTACATTTGGCATGCTTGCAGTGATTGAATGGAAGGGACAGCCAGCTAGTTTTTAGTTTGCATTCTTGATGGACTCCTCGTGCTGACGCGCTTTCCGTTAATCCCGTGCACGCATCAAGTAAGCATCAACTGACTGGACACACGAAACGCGCCAGTTCAGTTTGGTGGTGGACGGGATGTTTCTCCTGTGTCCGTTCATGCAGCTTGTTGAGCTTGGCCAGCTCTTCACGCAGGCAGTCAGGCCATTCTTGCCTCAGCCACTTCTCATCAAAGTCCCGCGCAACGTGGAGGTCTTCGAGGGACGTCACTCTCGACAGCGCCACAGATGGCAAGAGGAATCGTTGCCTTCGTCTGGTAAGGAGGAGGGTTGAATTCACACAGGATCATACTCTCTCCAAACGAAACGAATCATCGCAATCCCTTTTGTCCTTCTTGGGTGCTTTTGCGCAGGTCCCTCGGTGCCGCATCGACTTTGTCAAGGTTCTGGCGGTTGACGAAAGAGATCTCGTCGACTATCATGTATTGTCTGCTGCTCACCATCGATTGTCTGCTGCTTCACCGCTTGGCGCCGCAGCCTCTTCTCGTCGCTCTCGAAGTCATCGAAGAGGTGCAGGAGCGAATCGATTGTCGAGCCTTTGATGTTATCTGCAGCCACACCGTAAGTGCCGCCAGACACAGCCAATGTCTGCATTGCAGTACAGCTTTGGCGACGGTCTTGCAGGTGCCGCCCTTGCCGGTCATGCGCAATGGCGCGATGTATTTATTGTCCCCCAGGTCTTTGTAGTGGTTAAGCAAGTGGCTGCAGATGATTGGAACGCCCGCATCTGCTCTTCGTTCAATCGGTAATGGCTCGCCTACTGGACAGAGAAGGTCCTGTCGTCGGAACGGCTTGAATGCGGACGCCGGCTGCGCCAGCAGTCAGAGTGAGGTCGGCAGCATCCATCGAGTGACCAAGGTGTGTGAAGAGATTCGAAGACAAGCCACTCAGGAGGCTTGCTTCATCTGACGTGACACGGGCGGGTGTGGCCGATTTTACTTAGCTTGTTGTGTTGCTGGTGAAGGTCATTGTTGGGCTGATCCTGGCGGCTCCCATTTGATTGACAGGCCGATTGACAGTCATCAAATGACAATAGGCTCACATCCAATTGCATCCAGCGATGCACTGTCATACTTGGCGAAGCACGTCTTCAACACGGGCGCAACAGGAGCGGCAACATGGGGGGTGTCTTGTGTTCTTGGTGCAGCCACTCTGAGTACGTGCATGTTATCGCCACATCTGTCTTCACGTCTGTCTTCAAGATGTGTATGTTTTTCAAGCTCTCGCCAGTATTGTCTGCATGTTTCTGAAACTCTCGCCATTGTTGCATGCGTCGTCGTAGTTCTCGCCAACACTCATGCTGTGCACGTCTCTGTGACGCATAATTGAACCACTACTTCGCACGCTGCTTTCCCCCCGCCCAATTCGCGGCCCGCGCGTGGGTGCCCCTTACTCGGAATTAGTTGATGGATGAGGTTTAGGGTAAAGTTGAGGCAGGAGGGATTGCCACTAGTGCACACTAGTGGCAAGTAATTTTGGGGGGGTGGTATACACTATACCCCAATACACCTTATAAGCTTACCACCCACCCCATGTATTCCACCAATACTAAGCTACTAGTATACTGGCCCGCATCCCGCACATCACATGTGTACTAAGCTAGTAGTATACTGACACCCATCTCGCACATCAGATGTGTACTAAGCTACTAGTATACTAACACCCATCCCGCACAACACCCATCCCGCACGTCAAATCGCAAAAAGGTAGTGCTGGCGAGAGTCTGTATTTGTTCGTGAATGTGTAAATACATTAACTCAGAGCGCAACGACAGGAAGACTCTGTAGGTCTCTGATGAAATGAAGTGCGTCAATCGACCAACCCTCAATCATGCGCAGCACCATCCTCAGCGCCCGCCTGGCGTATCTTCCAGCGGCGCCGCCCACCACGCACACACATACTCGCACTACGCGCCAACGCAACAGACAGTCGCCAGCAACCAGGCGGCTGAAAAACGAATAAGCCTCTCTGCCGCACACACCATCCAACGTCACGCACAAGGGGGTGAAGTGGATGGACTTGTCCTCGCACATACGGCTCAAGTCCTCGCACATACGGCTGTAGTGAGCCTTCTTAGTCTTGGCCTTGTTCTTGAGGACGGAGGCGGTCGATTGATTGCTTGTTCGCTGAATCGTTGTGCTCTTCTGAAAGAAGCAGACAAGAGGCACAAAATATCGAGAAACGGGCTGTGGCAGGCATACAAGGAAAAAAAAGACAACCAGCAGCTTTGAGCGCCTCGCGGTCCGTCAACACACGAGGTGGGAAGGGAGACAACGCAGAGAAAAAAAGCAAACAAAAAGCAAAGGAAAAGGAGAAAGAAATAAAAGAGGAAAAAGGAAGTTCAACAAAGGAAAAACACAAAGGAAAGGCAAAAAGAAAATCAAAATAACGAAGGAAAGGGGAAAAGAAGATAATATCAAGGGAGCACACAGCATAAAATGGAAAAGGAAAGGACAAAGAAAGGGAAGGAAAGGATGAAATCAAAATAACGAAGGAAAGGGGAAAAGAAGATGAGGAAAGATCACGAACGAAAACAAAAAGAAGCACACATCACAGAATGCAAAAGCAAAGGTCAAAGGGCGGAGAAAAGAAGCATAAAACGCAAAAGGGAAGGATGTACTAGTGTCTACTAGTATGTTAGTATATCAAGCGATCACCAACAAGAAGCTGTACTAGTAGATACTAGTATGGTACTAGTGTCTACTAGTATGTTAGTATAGATGATAAGGGTTGGATGAGTGTTAGCATACTAGTATACTAGTATGTCAGGTATGGGTCTGATGTGTGGGATGAGTGTTAGTGTACTAGTATAAGTGTTAGTGTACTAGTTTGTACTAGTACACTACTGTGTTAGTCGTGTTAGTGCGAAAAGGGTTAGGGTGAGCTACTAGTATGCATACTAGTATGATTTCCTTATGTTAGTTGCTGCGCTAAGGGGGTCCACGTACTAACAAATTTGACCGTACTAGTGGTAGCGCCAAGGGTGGTTCATATATGCGTGATCGAACGTTTTGTCTGCCGCACGTGTTGTTCCATAAAGACGCAAATGGGCACTAGCCCAATTCGCGGACGTAGCTTTTTTGCAGGTCCATTTTCTAACGTTTGGAATTCGCTGCAAATCGGCATAGGGATGCGTCAGGATGGGAGACGTGCACTCCAGAAGGTTTCGGGAGGTCCAAAACGTTGGAAGGCAATGTGAGCAACAGGTACCAGCCGCCGCATAGAAGTTGGGCCGGGCGCAGTTCCCCTGCGCTTCTAAAATACGGGGCATGTGAAACCCAGGGGTAGCCAAGGGAAACCTAGGTGAGCCGGGCTCGCCGCCCTGGTCTCTGCAGGGTGTCCCGCAGTGCTGCTCGTTTCGTCCGAATGAATGCCATGTGTGTTCGTGAGGACGCTCGAATGAATGAATGGATCTTGAGCAGCGATTGATTGACGTACGTAGTGCCAAACTCGGCGGCGGCATCGCCATCGCCCAAATCCTCAGGCACTGCACACAGACAGGACTGCGGCATCCCCACCGCTTGCTCCTGTGTGGGCTCCCACAGGTCGATGCTCTTCCCAATCCAGGTGCCTGCTGTCGAAGACAAGCGGCATGCCCGACAGCTGCTGCCCTCGCACAGATCATGGCCCTCTTTCCAGTGAGACCTATCCGCCTGCCTCACCACCTCAGCAGAGGGCTTGTTTTGACTTGTAAGCACTTAAAAGCGCACGTGTTTGTATTTTCTTTTCTTTTCTTTTTTTTTCTTTTTTCTTTTTTCTTTTTTCTTCTCTTTTCTCTTTTCTTTTTTTTTCTTTTTTAAGGCGACCACGGTGTCGCCTTCCCAGAGATTGTCCGTGTGTCTGTGAGAACGCGTATAAAACTGTTGCGTATGCACACACATACACACACACATACACATAACGTCCGGCACTCATCGATGGAACCCCCGCGAACGCGGGTTGACGAACGGCTACGAGGAAGTAGGGGCCCCTCGTAACGGAAGGCGATCGGAAAGGGACACCTTACGGAACTGCCAGGATCGAAAGGTACACACTAACATTAATTAGCTCGCATAGCTCGCACCGCTCGAACCGCTCTCTCCAAAAGGCAGATGGGTAGTGTCAGGATTGCCAGCTTGGTTGGTTGGTTAAGGGTTTGACGAGACACCTGTCCCTAAGCCCGGCGCTACCTTCCGGCGCAACCAGGCATCTTCTCTGTCCACAGCACACACCAAACAGGCAACAGGCACATGCAGAATGCATGCACAAGGCCTATCTGCCCTTCCCATGGAGCAGTGGGTGCTAGTCTGACAAGTCAGCGTCAAGCACCCACTGCTCCATCTCATGCAACTCATATATGAAGTCATACTCACCATCAAACTGACTGGGTGG
>CDMY01000870.1:0-14260 GCA_001179505.1 Vitrella brassicaformis | reverse complement strand
CGCACACAGTCATTCATATACACACACACTCCGAGTCGACACGAGCATGCGCAGGTGTGCGCACACAGGGAGACATTCATCATATATACACACTCCGAGTCGACACGAGCATGCGCACACCTCTCCGAGTCGACACGAGCATGCGCAGATGTGCGCACACAGAGACATTCATCATATACACACAGTCCAAGTCCAAATGTGCATGCGCAGGCGTGCACACACAGACATTCATATACACACACACTCCGAGTCGACACGAGCATGCGCGGAGACATTCATCATATATACGCTCCAAGTCGACACGAGCATGCGCAAGTGTGCACACACAGGACACGAGCATGCGCAGGTGTGCGCACACAGTCATTCATATACACACACACTCCGAGTCGACACGAGCATGCGCAGATGTGCGCACACAGGGAGACATTCGTTCATCATATATACACACTCCAAGTCGACACGAGCATGCGCAGGTGTGCGCACACAGGACACGAGCATGCGCAGGTGTGCGCACACGGTCATTCATATACACACACACTCCGAGTCGACACGAGCATGCGCAGATGTGCGCACACGGGGAGACATTCGTTCATCATATATACACACTCCAAGTCGACACGAGCATGCGCAGGTGTGCGCACACAGAACACGAGCGGCGTGCGCACACAGTCATTCATATACACACACACTCCAAGTCGACACGAGCATGCGCAGGTGTGCGCACAGAGAATTCATCATTTCATGCACGCGTGGACTTGGACTGTGTGGCTATATGATAAACATCTCTATGCGCAAACCTGCGCATGCACGCGTGGACTTGGAGTGTGTGGATATGCTGAATATCTGTGTGTCTGGGAGGGAGGAAACACTTCAGAGTGCACATGAACACTCTGTCGAACATATGAAACACGCTGCGCATAGGGATAGGTTCTGTATTAATGCAAAAACACAGAGTCAGATAGCAGTCACCTTCGGCTAGATTCTTCAGCTTGCTGTCGGGCATCACCGGTCGGTCCCTCCGCCTTGAGAAAGATGCTGGCTGGAGCCTTGAACCAACACCGTGATTTCTTTATCCCTGGCACATGACACACATACACGAAGAACACACGTGACGTCAAGTTTGCGTGCTTCTTTGCGTCTGCTTATACCAGATCGGATATAGAGAGCCTTTTGAAGAGTTACTTACACTCACAATCGCGGTCCGCCGAGCGTTTTAGGAGCACAGGCCAATTGAATTTGTGGACATCTCTCTTGACGTCTATCGAGAGGCAGATCGAGCGACGATAGATGCTTAGGGAATCCACACCTCCCTACACACAAGCAGGCACACAAAGGGTAGCCTTCTGGCCTCAGATCGCTTATGTCTTACTTAATCACCACGACAGCATGGTCCTTCCTTGGTGTGCCCAGCGCTTTAGCACACAGGTGCTACCAAACACGCCGACGCATGGGCAGCGAGCAAAGAGACACATTTAGTGAGAGAGAGAGAGAGACTGACTTGCAGAGCCAAGCATCCAACCGTGAGGGATTCGCTTAGAGCTTGTCTGTTCATCTCCAAAGACCAGTTGACTATTTCGAGAGAGCACAATATGTCCACCTAAAGCACTACCTGCAGAGAGAGAGAGAAACATGCATACAGTCGTGTATCGTATTCTTCACCTCTCCTCCGAGTTGTCCGTTCTGTGTGTCATAGAGCTGAACCTCTGCTGCCCATGCCCTTCTGCTCTCTCTGACGTAGACATAGAACTCATCAATTGATTCGTCTCACGCATCAGCTTTGTGGACCGGGCATCTCAGCCAGATCAACCAAGGAGATGAGCAAAGATAGCCAATACCTGCTGTTCTTTGTTGTTTTGTCCCTACAGTTCTGCTGGGTCTTGAGCCAGGCTCTTAAGGCAAGATGGCCGGCTTCTTCGGTACCGGGCCGGTTTCGGTCTCAGCATGGCCATTTGAGCCTCAAACTGCTGCAAGTCAATACACACAACATCAGACCCATCGGTGCTGTCCGTCTATCACGCAACCTGTCTTCTCTTCCGTCCTGTGAAAAATGCCTCAGCTTTCAGTCTTGAGGACGGAGAGACGTAGGAAATGGCCTTACTTTGTAGCATGTAGAACTCTAGATTCTCTTCTTGGCAAGTGACGTCAACCGCAATGCGAGACACACCGGTTCTGCTAGCGCCCCAACTGCACTCGATGGCCAAGAATGATGGTGCGACTATCACATTCCGGTTACCTACCAGCAGGCGAAACTCGTGTGTGGCCATCGAGGGGTAAGTTGATCACTCCGGTCATCTCCTAATGCTTTCAAGCACGTAAAGCTGCGACAAATGGACGCTTAATGCGACGATCGAATGGCTTTCACACTCACCCTATACACAGTGACATTGACATTGTAGTTTTCTAGCTGGAAGTCAATTGACTTGCGAGCATTCTGGTCGCGGAAGCCTTCTGAGCGAGGAGGACCAGGTCAGACCGATTGTCGAGGGACTTTGTCAGATACACGACAGCTACATAAGTCACAGTGCTTCTTCTTGGTTAAAATGGGCCACCGACTGGACGAATCGCTGGGTCTCTTGAGAGGCAGCACCTTTCTGACACGAGAAAGGGAACCATGTATGCTCCCAATGAGTGTGTCTCTCAGCTTGCATGCCTTGCGACTTTGTACGGTCCTGCCAGCTTGATTGTGGCCCTCCCAAGGAGATCGCCAGCGAATGGAATGTCTTTATCGGGGTACGGGATTGATAATCCAGGCAGCCCCCGATGAGCCTTCGGGGGTTTAGAGCGAGAAGTCATCAACGATTATTGATTCGATCCAGCTTGCAATGAATGCAAAGTCAGTTGTGAGATGGTGCGGCGCGTTGAATGATGTATCTCACTTTTCGTGTCATCTATAGCTGCAGACCTCTGTCTCCTCATGGCCAATGCGATGCAGCCGTCAAATGACGAAGCGGCAGGAAGAGTGTGTGAAACTTGTCGCGCGTCAGAACAAATCAGTGGTAACGAATTCATTGTCAAAGACACCATTTATCAAACAGAACAAGCCCGAGCGCGCCACGTCGAAAGCATTGTCGCCCACACTCACACACAAGGTCTGTCTGACACGTAGGTGACATGACACAGTACAGAGGCGAGGCGCTGACTTCAGAGTGAAGAGGGCAGAAGGATGAGAGAAGAAAGGCGAAGCGACCCTTTTCCAAAAAAGGCATCTCACGATTTGGACGCCTTCAGGCTCTCCATCTGACAGGCTTCTTAACCACCCCCATCAACGGTACACCGGGTGATTTGCATGCAGTCAAAGTGTGTATGTACCTCCCTGCGCATGCGTAGCCGCTGCTGTGTCTGCCGATCGACAACAATGCGAGAATCTGTCAGTCACCTTCACCCCCCGGTCGTCACGGTGTGGGGGAGAGAGGCTGAGCACTTCCTCACTCGCCTGACCGAGCAGCTGGTGACAAGGCAGGGGTGGTCAGACAGAGGGCAGGCACGTGTACAGTGTTGGTTGCGTCCTCGTCTGTCTGTCGCGTTGGTGCGGGCTGCTAGTCTTTGTCTGCGTGGCGGGAGGCAGTCATGGCGTAGTGTTCGGGTTATGGATGGGGCGGGGATCTTCTCGGATGAGTGACTCGAACGCTTTGTGCACAGATATGTATCGATAGCTTGTGTGGACGATGGTGGACATTCGTGCACGGTGTCGCACTAAATCAATCGACAACAAGGTGAGCATGGGTTGCCACTGGTGCTTGTTTTGCAAAGGGACTTACCGTACTCTGTGCTTGCACTGTCTCTGTGCCGTGCTTGCATGCGTAGGTAGCCACCTAGACTCAGACGAGGCCGAATGGCCACTGCGACCGTCAGTTAACCGCTCCCTCCACGTGAGCTTCTATGCTATATGAGAGGAATTCAAGGCCAAGGACGAGATTGTTTTCAATGAGACAATTCCCACCTTCTTGAGGCTGGTGAGGGCTCTTTCTCCTCGTGAATATTTCAGAGCTGCTATTGATTTCGGAAATCGTGTCCTTATACGGTTCTGGTGAGGCGCAAGAGTCGCTCTAGCTATCATTTCTTTTCATCTGTCATCTCTGTTCAATTAATGTTGCAGGTGGCACGCTTAAGACCACCTCAAAACAATCTTTGCTCGGTCAAAAAGCCAAATTACACCTGAATTCGTGTGGGAAAATGCTAAACATAATATGAAAAGAGGCGACTGACAAGTAGTAGACTGAGATACCATGTCGAGGGCGATGAACTGGTTCTTTCCAGCCTAGATGATGTTACCTATGGGCATCACTAGGAGCTCGGGACAAGAAGAACGATCGAACGGATCACGAAGCTCTTGCTTATTTCGAGCAGCTGCAGCACAGGGAGGCACTCATACATCGACACAGTGACACACCGGCTGTTTGCCCGTATAGTTTTCGAGCCACCAAGATACTCACTAGTGGCAAAGAAAGACAAAAACGAAATGAACGTGTGTTGTTTTATTGCACACTTTCTTACATGGGGAGAGTGGTTCTCCCGAATCTGTTTAACGTGACTACCACGAAAGGGCAACCGTGATCTCTGGGAAGCCTCTAAGTACAAGCAAGCAAATCGCAGGTTAATCCCTTGCTTTCATCTGCAATACCAAACCTGCCCTACCGATGTGGTGCTCATTCAAGTCCAGCAACATATGTGGATGCAGAAGGAAGAAAATAGCATTTGTTCTACAGTCCCCATTCGGTTTTGTCTATGGGACCTTTTCAGAGGAACGGGCACCGATGCCAATTACGACTAGCCTGCTTCCTTTTTTGCATTTTCAACCCAACATTTCGTCAACGCCTTTCGACCCCCATCAATATTCGCCATCTCTCATGGCGACAATGTGAAGAGATTTTTGGGGCAATTCGCAATGGAGAAGAACCTGAACTGACAGACTTTTCATTGGAGGACCGTGTGATGCATGACACAGACACTGAAGAGGTCTGGACAGTCTCATTGAGAGGACCAGCATTCAGTAGATGAAGGGAGAAGAACGAGGACTAATGCGGAAGAAAGGGAGGAAGGGCAAGCAATCGATGCATGTGTTTGTCCGCTACCTACCTACCTGTTGACTGATTGACTGATGTTTGCGTGCATAAGGGAGGGCAGACAAGCAGTGTAGTGCGTGTTTGCTTGCTTGTTTAGTGTTTTGTCGGCTTGCGTAAGGGAAAGAGCGGACGGGACGCAATGCGTGCTTGCTTACTGACTGACACGTGCGTGCTTGCTTGGCTCTTGGCCAGTATGACACACCGTCTAAACAATGGGTTTTCTGATGCTCGCTTCTCTCTCTTGCTTTCTTCTGGGTTTGAAACCCTTGACCCTTCAAACCCTCCCCTATAAGGGATCTTTGATGCGAGCGAAGCGAGTATCAGAAATCCCTTGTATAAGACTACTGAAGAAGAACAAAGCGACTGGATCGAGATGCAAGAGGAAGGGAGAGAAGCGAGGCTGTCCCTGCTTCAAAAAGGGCAAGATGTGCACCAACTGCCACTGCTGTGACGTGATCGAGTGGTTTGGCCGTGTTTTCCCTCATTCGGTAGAGCTGCACGAGCGTTTTGCAATGGGAAAGGTGGTGCTCGGGTAGCCGGCATGGTGATGAGAGGGAGAGGACTGCGACTAGATGAGTGGACATCATTAGATGAACTCAGTTCCCACCGTCATGATACCTCGTCCATTTGCATATATACGTCTCTGTTCCCTTGTCTATGCATAGGTCCATCAACCCCGTCGAGTTGTGCACTCAAGCTCGCAAAGTCAGTTAGAGGAGGAACTCCATGCGAAGACGAATCCACTGTGTTAACGGAGACAGCGCAACGCTAACAGAAAAGGCGTTGAGGATAACAGAGCTTTTGCCAAAGGCAGAGACTCTCATTCACTTTGTGAATTATTGGCTTGGTCATCACTCTGCTCTCGAGCAACCGGGAACATTATTTGTCCGACAAACCTCTCGGACGAGCCATCGACAGTGCTTCACGAAATGAGTATGTGCACTCAAGTATGCCGCCTTCATTTCTTCGCTTGGCACGGTGCACCACATGATACTACATGGCCGTCCGTTGCATTCACGTATGCTAGTCATGGAGCTCTGCTGGTTCGCCTCTCGAGTGTTTGCACGTTTCATTATGATCGACTGTTCCCGCCTGTTCGTTTCTTCGTGCCGTGGACCAACACGTGTGTGGACCCCGGCGCATCACACCTATCGACTCAATATCAAGTGTGCGCATGTGTCCGTTCAAATGCTCAACGACACCCAGGACAAACAGGTAGGCGACAGTAAGCTACGCAGCAGGTCGAACAGACTTGCACGATACACCACGCCATTCAGGGGCAACCGGATGGGTGTATACCTAGCCAGGAAGGCAGGCAGACAATCACTTAACGACTGAACGGCTCAACAGCTTCCCCTCCTGCCTATCCTCTATCGATGCGTGTAGATACTATCAAAGCCACCGCCCACAAGCATTCAGTGGTATAGACGTCTTGCGGGAATCGAGATCTAGAGTTAGGGCGCGATGTCTATATCACAATATGGAGACAGCCATTAGGGACTGTCAGATCGTAAGAGTGAAGAGTCCTGTTGACAGCAGCGCGAAAGAAAGCCGACAAAGGAAGGAAGTCTAAGAAATAGTGGCTGGAAATAGAAAGGAACTAACAAGCGCACGCTCGCCTGACAAAGAGCCTCGTCTGTCACCCAATCTGCCCCAAAGTCTATGAGCGCCGTGACTTATCGTTGTTCGACACACATAAAAAAACCGTACTTGAAGACACGGTTGGAACCGTAAGCAGAGGATACACATACACACATAGCATTAATCACTCAAGGAATCGTAGGCATTCCGTCGGAATGCCCAATTCCTCAAGAACCAACCACATTCCATCTCTGAACGACTGCGGCCCACAGATAAAAATACGGGACGTTCTGAGCGTCGGCTTCCCAGACTGCCATCTCTCACTCGTTGTATGGATGGATTTGTCCAAGTGGTTGGACTTGAAAGGCATGTTGCTCGATGGCATGGAGTCCTCTAAATTCATGGACGTATCTATGTTCGGAAGCGTCCGTATATCTTGCTCCCCATCGGTCGACAACCGATTTCCTGGAGTCGAGAAATGCATGGTATCCGAAGATGCTTCTCTCGCCGTCACTTCGACACTTCCGTGGATCTCTGGCTTACTTTGCTTCGCTATCTCAGCCAATGCATGGAGGAAGGGGATGCCCTCCTTGAGCGTGAAAGAATCTATGATGCCCACTCGAACATCATTGTCTCCTTCCGGGACGTCTGGGGAATCACCGGATAGTTCATAGCCGACCCGAGACAGCATCAGTCGCCCATGCATGTAATGCGATACGCCGTTTTTCTTCATGGCCAGCCCCCTCTTCAGCTCACAAACCTCATCCCAGCCAAGCGCCTGAACGCAATCATATATGCAAGTACGCAGACGTACACGTAAGCGAATGTAAGCGACGTAACATATTGATTGGAATATATGTGCATATATGTACACTTATGTCATACCTACCTTTGCCTCATCCATATCCTTGGCCGCGAAAATCAACCCCATTTCCGTCCCAGATGTATCAATCGCTGGGTTGTCTCTAAGAGCCTTCAGCGCATGCTCCTGATGCCTTATGAAGTTCAGCAAAGCAACAATACCAGTCCCTCCGACTATCACACCACAATACGGCCAAAACTCGTGCCACATGGTCTTGTTCTCGATGGTAGAGGGCAGAAGGGGCGCGCCCTCAAGAAGATCCGGTCCTTTGAAGCCTCTCACACGAATGGTATCACCTGGACGCACGTTGGATAGTGTCTGGGACATGCCCCGTCCTGCGGTAGGGTAGACTTTGAAGAGGAGGCTTAAGCGATGGGGGGTGGGAGAGGACGCAACGCTATAGGAACGTTTTAAGCGACGACCATCGATATCTTCTAGAACCTCCACGTGCATGCCTGAAAGGTGAAGGAATAGCATATATACATACATACGAAGGACATGTTTGTATGTTGTATGTGTTTTCTCACCTGGTCGATATGAGTGCACGGCAAGAGGCACTAAGCTTTCGAGCGTCAGGCGGTGGACGGGTAGAAGGCCCTTGTCTCGCTTCGCACATCGACTCAGCATGACGTTCTCTACCACGTGCATCTCCTGGTATAACCTGTAAAAGGCAAAGGAAACAGAAGAAAAGTAGAGGAGAATAATATCAGTGACCCACGAAGGTATTCATGTATAGTGAGACTTATGTATACATGAATAGATGCCTCTTTCTCACCAGCTTACCCCGCAATGACTCTCTTGTCTGCCTTGCCCTCTGCCTTATCCTCATTTGTCTCTGGAAACAATATCGTATCGGCCTTCTTCGGAAGTCGATCGGATGACGAGCGGATTGAAGAGAGTCTGTTATTTGTCAAGACAGTGAGAGCATCTCTCTGTTTGACATTGAGACAGAAAGTGCGTTGTGCGTAGTAGGAGGGAGGCGGTGTAAAAGAGAGGTCTAGCTCGTTGCGTTCATCGTATGGGCTACTGGAAGTGATCAAGGTGCCAACTCTATACACAGACAGTCACAGAGAGATACATACATATCTGTCCTTGCAGTTGTATATATGCATATGCCTACATAACATCCATACGACTCTACATACCTGTATCCTTTCAGCGTGTAGGCAGCAAACACACTGTGTGTCCTCCCAGTTCTTGTCGGGTCCAGTGTATCTGCAAAAACCAACTTGACATTATGAAAGGGCATCTTGATGTCCTCCATTATGTGCGATGGCGTACCAAGTTGATTGCTGATGGGTAATGGAGAAGACGACCGTAAAGATGACGGTGCTATATTGGACTTCGGAGGTGCAACTGTGTCAGGCTGGGGAGGTCTAACTAAGTATGTGTGCAGACAGATGCAATAAACATGTATGCAATAAGATGAGGACATTAGAAGCATGTAAATATTAGCTTACGCAATGACCGTCTCCTTAGGAAGGTCCATGATGTAGCGGTCATAGTCGATGTACGTCTCTGTGGCAAAAAATTCCTCCTGGACTCCTCCAGGCTGCCGCAATACAATACGGGTATTTCATGAGGTATTGCTTTACATAGATTCGTACATACATACATACGTACATACGCATACCCCAGAAACAGAAACGTGATATCACAGCCAATATGCCTTTCGATTAAAGCACTCCCACCTGTCACAGCACACACGTACCGAACGCACACATACCAAGCACAGCTCATCCATCCATTTACAAATAGTTGCAATATCAAATCCTTGCCCCCTTCATTATCTTACCCGGATGTGCTCCCAAGAATCCCTTCACATCATACACACCATCTATGACAGCCACCCACTGACCCCCTTTCTCTACCGCATCACACACTTCATCATACGTGAACAGCCGTTCTGCTGCACGGATCGAACGAGGGCCCTTCCTATCTGTTGTGACAAAGGAGAGGAGAGATGAGCCAAAGATGAATCGGAACCAAAGATAAATCGGTGTTCTTTTCATGCGATAATATGCATATATACCGAAGCAGAGCCACTTAAAACACTGCTTGAGGTATGAAGATTTAGGGCCTGGGTCAGTGTTGTGGGAAAGAGAGGACACATAGCTGAGGTCCAAGGGAGTGAGAATGCCCATCTGCAACATAGATATACACATGCGCGCACGTATCTGCATAGTGTATAGTCAGATATAGGAAAGCTCCCACCTCCCTTCTTACATACCTGCATTCCCCGCGGCAGCGCATGACAGATACTACAAAACATCCTCGGATAACGCCGTCTCACTTCTAACGGACATATGACGACGCAAATTACTACACATAGGGCCAGTTGAGCCTGCCAGACCCACGGAGTCGTGGGAAAGAGAAGCATGCAGCCTACATGTCAAAAAACAAGGATTAACTCAGAGGTGACAAACGAATACGCACTAAGGTGTATGTAGAAAAAGTAGAGCACATACCTCGGATGGAGCTCCCGAAAGCACCGAATAAGAGAGCTTTGCCCATGAATGCGTGAAGACAACGGAAGAGTCTGAATGTCTGACGGCTGACGATCCTTTTGGAGGCCTGTGAGGACAGTGATGGTTCTATGTATATGTCCATCCGCCTGTGTTCACGTACATCTGTATATATGCGTATGTATAGACATATATATATATATGCATGTGCATCTGTATGCATACACATGGACGTACGTATACACGTATACATCTCTCGTGTTGTCCGTCGACCAACCTACCAAGGCCTGCCACTTCCGGTTAATGAAGCCCGAGACCAGCAGGAAAAGCACCATAGCAGCCAATCCAAGACCGACCACCCCATGAACGGTAGCAATTCGTGCGTTCTTTTCGGCGATGGCGGTAAATACTAGGCCAACCATGTTGCCTGCTAGGGTAATTCCGATACGTTCGTGGGCTGACAACCACCTGAGAAAAGAGATGCACATGAATGTATATATGAGAGAAAACAATCAATGTATACATATGTCGTCCATTGTCTGTACGTATCTTTTTGTGATATATATGTGTAAAGGTCCCTCACTCCGTAAATATCCCTCCTACCACTTCGTATGCTTGAAATATCTCGATATACACACGGCTAACGGCAGAAGGAAAGTTGCCGCCACCCACATGATCGCCCCGTGAACCCACATCACAGGTCGATAGTCGTTAGCAGTGATAGTGCCCCTTCCTCGTATAAAGTCCACTTGGACTGATTGCCGTTTGCCTTGGTGGTAGGCATCCTGCAGGCACCCACACATATATAGAGAGAGAGAGCTCGAAAGATGATTTACAGCTAAATACAGTGCATGCAATGTAAGCACCAATATCCCCCTCTCTGCGTATATATACATTCCTTTGTACGTCTTTCCTTCCATCCATCCCGTCTCACTCACCTCTCCCTCACACAGACCCTTCTTCCCATCCGGCCCAACAGCACCCAAGAACCACGTGGTCTTTCTTTCCTCTCCGCTAATGTCGATGCCTATATCGCCCAATCTTACGGCAAACCTCACAGTAGTCCATCCTTCTTCCTCTCTCCCTTCCATCACACGTATTGCCTTCGACCGCTCGTCATCTAAGCGAGGTAGACGGTCGCTTCCTGCTCGATAGGCTTGGACGATTGGTATACTGGTTTGGTTGTGGAGATTGTGGGCGATGAGGAGTGTTGAGTCGTGCATACGGCCGTTTGACGAGAAGCCGATACCTACCCAACCTGGTGGATGGATAGACACATGTACATATGAAGGAGAAGAAATCCATGTGTATATGTATATGTGTGCCGACTCACCTGTCGTGCGCCCTCTCAGTTCAAAGTCAATCTCATCAGTCATATCAGTAACTTTCCACCGAATCAACAGATCGCCCTCACATAGTTGCATTGTACGTACGGAAGGATCGTCATTTTCTTCTTTCCCTCCCTTTACTTTATGGTAAGTATCGTCACATTGCGCATATAAGGGCGACGGGGCGAAGAAGGGAGAAAGAGGGGATGAAACATAAATGTTGGAGAAGACCTCTTCAGGGGAGAAGCGGAATGGGTTACTCGGGATATAACGACAGAGGCGCGTATTCCACATCAAGACGTCTGCAAGAGATACTGAAACGAGCTGCTTAGCGAGTTCGACATCTTTGAATGGAAAGGAGGGAGGAGGAGGGGGAGAGGAAGCGATGTTCGTACGGAAGCTGTCGAAATAAGACAGATAATTCTCAAACCATCTGACGCACAATACATGGTTGGACAAGTATCAAGATTCATGGCCTTCTCTATGCCTCTCACCTTGGATCTGCATGTCTTATTTTCTGAAAAGTGTCATGTGTAGCTGCTTTGTCAAGAGGCGGAAGGACGCCATGACTTTCGACAGAGGGAGAATGACGCAGCATTTCTGCATGGAGCCAAAAAAGGAAAGGCATGGATAATACTCAAGCACATATTTGCTACTACAGACGCATATTTTCACTAATTAACAAGATCTGTCAATATCTCCCACACCCCCCTTTCACCTAAATTCGCTCCCACATAAGCCTCTATCCTGTCAACATCACCATACACCTCTTCCAACACGTCACCCATCTCACCAAATTCCCTAAAACTCTCCACTCTCGATAATTCATAGCTCTGCCGCACATCATTATAGAAGCCTGACGATGAAATAGACACAGAGGTGGAAATCCATCGAAAGCACAAAGGATTTACGTATTCTTTTGCGCGATGAGTGAGATACGTATGTAGGGAAGGGACAATCTGACCATCTACGACAACAGACTTACCTACGCCCCAGTCTCTTCCCCTCAGCACATCGACTGCTGCGAGGTCGAATGCACAGTTAGAGGTGTCGTTGCAGGAGGAAGGGGGAGGCGTGTGACGGATATCTGCATGGAGGTACAAAAAACATTCCACGCATCATTAGAGGCATACACATTACGTGTTCGCATGCATGCATCGGATAGAGTGTTTATCTGCCTTGACAATCACGCCACCTGTATTCATTCTTCCTCGCATGAGTGCTGCCGCCTGTAGGAGTGCTCCAAATATGAAGGGCTCGACGTTGATTGATCGCAGAGTATAGGGGTGGCAGATGGTGGAGGAGAGGGGGATGGGGCCTACATGTGGACATGTTTGTATATATCTGGTACCATATGTGTGTGTATGTGCATGTAGCGTATGTATATGTATAGCTAAGATGCAAAATGGTGCATACCGAGTGGGTGTGGCTTGAGGGTAATTGGGTCGTAAAGGTGAATAAGAGGAGGAATAATGAAAGGGCCATACCTGAAAACCAAGACGAGCTGTCGACCATATATATATGTACATCCGTCTTGCCGTACATGCGTGTATATACCTAAATACAGTGGATGCTACGAAGACGTCAATTGAAGGATCGATGGCTGGGTCATGGCCTCGATAGGGAGGCAACGGATGTCCAAGGAGGACCGGCAAATACTGAAACGACACACATAAGGATACATAGTGTACATTCATGTATACATCCATATGCACATTTGCCCCAGAGCATGCATAATTATGAAACAGCAACATGCGTAGAGACAGGTACAGTGTAGGTCGAAACACTTTTCTCGCCACCTGTTCGAGTGTAATCTTCTGCATGAGTGCCACAATCCATGCTTTCGCTTCGTAAAAGATGTCATCATCCGACCACTGAGGATGACGCAAAGCCAGTACGGCTGCATAGCGATTGTGCTCGCGAAGGAGAACTGGATATAGGTAAAGACACAAATAGATATGCACGCATACATTGATTCGCATGTGCGTTACGCAAAAGCGAATGAAGGACAAAACAGAGCTCACTCTTGTATTTCTTTTTTCAGTATGTACGGGTATGCATATCAACGTGTACTACGTGTGTGTACTCACCAATAGCAAAGACGCTTAGCAGCGGATGAAGATTCAACAAAGGATCCGCAAAGGCAAAATGCCGACATTCATCCTTCTCCTTCCCCTCTCCCTCAGGCAAGCCGCTGCTATCCAATCTTACCCTACCTCCCTTTCCCTCTCTCACCGTCCTTCTCTGTTTCTCATTTTCTCCATAGAGAGATGACCCATCTATAAACACACTCTTGCGATTTATCGGATGTCTGATGCCCTCAATGACCGTATAGGCACTGCGGAAGAAAGAGGTACCTGAAAAAGAAGAGCAGTTGGCGGCATATGAGGGAGAGTGACGGGTAGGGAAGGCCAAACCGATTTGTTCGTCGTGTGCCTTTCTTGACTGGGAAATGTGTGAAATAATGAACTGGCCCCATGCGTAGAGAAGAGTCGAAGCTGATGTGTCCAGCGGAGCTGGCAGAGAGCTGAAGGCCTGTATGCACAAACAAAGAGAAGAAGCAGCATGCACGCTACACGTACACATATCATGAACATCCGTATACGCGCCATGAGCGCATCAGTAATCCTTTACCTGTTTCGCCACCTCACTAGCAGGCGGCAAGTCATCCCGCATCTCGCCAGAGGGCAAATAAGAATGCAGCCCTGCCTTACGACAATAGGGGTGACCAGGGAGTGAAGCAAGCGGCGTTTTGCTATCGATGCCGTTCTTCTGATTGGATTGGCATGCTGTCGGCAGGAGAGATGGGGAGAGGCAAAGGCAAAAAAGGGAGAGAAAGACTCTACCCTGAATTGCTGAAGACATGGACGAATGTGTCCCCAGACGTCGGAAATGGTTACAGACCGCTATACTCCGAGTCATTCCACGAACTCAGCTATCAGGCCTTGTGGGGGCAAAGCT